>MU134374.1:63025-80731 GCA_015039355.1 Ramaria rubella | reverse complement strand
CAGCATATTCTGCTGGGTGGGGTAGTTTTGCTCCGGCTTTGGCAAGCACGGATTTGTCTGGCTCGCTGCCCTTGTGTTTCTCAAGGGCAGCTTGCACCATCTTTGCGACTCCATCTACATATGTAGGTGGATTTCCTCCTACCTCCTGGATCCTCTCACTGGGGGCATGAGCATATTTTTAGTGTAAAAAATGTGATAAAAATGCTTTTCCCTTACAGATTATTCATTCACTGTTCTGGTTGAAAAATCTCCCAAAAATGCTGCTTTTTTATCAAGTTTTAGGACCTGAAAAATCTGGTACATACTTCACATTTCTAGGCATGGGAAATGGATGTAAAATGTGAGAAATAATGAATTTACTCATTGATTTCATGTCACAAAAATGCAAGGACAATCTTGGTTTTCATTGACATTTTCAATAGAAAAGAACCAAAATTTATCCAAGATTTCATAGTAGAAAAAAAGGTGAGAAAATTAGTAAAATATATGAGATTTTCATGAGATTTTTCAAAACTATTAGCCAATGAATAATCCAACATTTTTCTTTAGTTTTTGCAAGGAAAAACCAGATGGATAAATGTTTATCCAATGGATAATCATTCACCCATAGGCAATATATAACAGTTTTTGAACGAAAAGGCAATGAAAAAAGTCAATGGATCAGAGTTTATCCCTTGGATAATCATTCACCCATAGGCACTATATAACAAGTTTTCTGAACCGAAAAGGCAATGAAAAAGTCAATGGATCAGAGTTTATCCCTTGGATAATCATTCACCCATAGGCAATATATAACAAGTTTTCTGAACTGAAAAGGTAATGAAAAAGTCAATGGATAAGAGTTTATCCCTTGGATAATCATTCTTCCATATGGGGTAAATGTTCTGCCTATGGCAGAATGATTATCCAAGGGATAAACTCTTATCCATTGACTTTTTCATTACCTTTTCAGTTCAGAAAACTTGTTTATATATTGCCTATGGGTGAATGATTATCCAAGGGATAAACTCTGATCCATTGACTTTTTCATTGCCATTTCGGTTCAGAAAACTTGTTATATATTGCCTATGGGTGAATGATTATCCATTGGATAAACATTTATCCATCTGGTTTTTCCTTGCAAAAACTAAAAGAAAAAATGTTGGATTAATCATTGGCTAATAGTTCTGAAAAATCTCATGAAAATCTCATATATTTTACTAATTTTCTCACCTTTTTTCTACTATGAAATCTTGGATAAATTTTGGTTCTTTTCTGTTGAAAATGTCAATGAACACCAAGATTGTCCTTGCATTTTTTGTGACATGAAATCAAAGAGTAAATTCATTATTTCTCACACTTTACATCCATTTCCCATGCCTAGAAATGTGAAGTATGTACCAGATTTTCAGGTCCTAAAACTTGATAAAAAAGCAGCATTTTTGGGAGATTTTTCAACCAGAACAATGAATGAATAATCTGTAAGGGAAAAGCATTTTTATCACATTTTGTACACTAAAAATATGCTCATGCCCCCAGTGTCTGTTCAGGATCCGTGACTGCTAGTGATACCGCACGTGGGTGGTATTGCTTGTATCTGCCTGTGTGGCCGGGGGGACGTGAATATTCATGTCCTGCTGCACTGGTGGATCGATGATGTCTTTGTCAATCTGATACAATGGTCGATGTTTGTCAGCCATTAGAAAAGCATCCCTCAGTCTATAGCTGCTACTGAGGACAGATCGAGCCACTCTCGCTGACTCGATCAGTTTATCGAAGGCCTCGCCTTTGATCCTGGCAGTATATGCCTCTTTGACTAGTTTATCCACATGTTTAGCACGGAGTTCTAGCGCACGGTGCTTCCATCGCGCTGCCCTATGTTCAATCCTATCCCAGTGATCAAACTCACATTCAAGACTAATGTGAGTGCTAGTTGTGGTACTGATGCTATCGGCGTCAGACTTCATCATCTCCCGCAGTGACTGTTGGGTCACTGTTTTGAGCACTTCTTGCTCATCATAATTTTTTTTTGATCTGTGAATTCCTTTGCAGATATTTTCTCTATCGCGAGCCTCTAGCTCACGATCCGTCTCCTCCTCAGTATGCCAGCGCATGCTGACGCTGTCTTGTTCTATCGTGGCACTAGGTTCTCGGGGACCACTTCTAGTGCTCAGACCAGACGGAGGTGGCATCCTCTGTCTGTCTTGCTTCCTGCAGGCCTTCTCTGCTTTGCGGTCAACTTCACAATCCCTATTGGGACTGTTGCCACGCTTGGGGGCCTTTCCTCACAAAGGTCCTTGTACTTCCTCCTTCGGGACTCTATTAACAGTTCCATACCATCACCTAGTATTTGGAGTTGGTTCGCAGTGTCATCCGCTGCACAAGCTGCCTCAGCTGCTCGCTGGCTCACTTCACACATAGTGTCTACATGTTTACAGCTCTCTTTGAGAGCTGTAATCATCCAGGCAATGTGTCTGGTTGTACGTTCGTATCACCAGGTTTCTTCATCCCGGCACACCGACCCTTGCTCTATCATCCCTGTTTGGGACAGTGAATTTTGCAATCTGCGATGTTCTTGGACATGTGGGAGCTGCATCGCACCCCCAGCGAATTGTCCGTGTCGCTAGTTGGCAGCTCTCTCAACTCATCGAGAGACGATCGTAACCTTGACCTAGTCGAAGTTCTTTTAGTTCTCTTAACAGACGATATATCATCCATTTCTGATTCCTCCGGTGCGGATCTTCTTAGATCCTCCGATACTTGCTTTCGACTCCTAGAGTCGGAAGCTACAGGCATCGTAGTGATCCGAGGACTAGCTATCCTCGTCGGTGTTCCCATTCGCCTGTCCATGTCGTGGGCATGCCCAATTCTCCTGTCTGGGCCCTTGGCTGTGGCCCCAGACATATCTGGATCCTCTACGGATCTAGATGTTTGGCTTCGATTCCTTCTCAAAACCATAGATCTATAATCTATCAGCCACACTGTGGTGTTCTTCTATTGATTTAGAAGAATAAACAGTAAACGTCTGTTTACTGTTTCCAAGAATTCCAGCGAGTGTTAAACCCGTCAGTTTGGGTAAAAAGATCGGTTTGATCTTTTTTTATTGCAGTGCTGCCAATAGTTTTGGCAGTCAAAAATGTGTAAGAAACTTATTGCGTCACACAAAAACAGACTGCCAATATTTATTGGTGTCTGCGACTAGTGTGGTTACAAGTAAAGTTATGCTTGCTTATCTAATTACTTGTGGACAACTGTATAGTTGTCCACTACCTACAGGCGCCCCTAGTGGGCAGGTTATATAATACAACCCATAAGCCACTCTGGTGACTTATATACCCTAATTAGTAGTATATATGCTACTGTAAGAATCTACATTCTTACAAAGAGCTTACACCAAGATCGATTTGTGTATTGAAGACCAACAAAGGGTGTCTATCTGGGATAGTCAAGACCCAAAAAAGGCTTGGAATACACTTCGTGAGGTGTATGGAAATCATCTGGCTAACACAAGGGCAGCTTTGCTTGCCGAAATCACTCACATTCAGTATGACAGATCTGGAATATTAGAGCATAAATCTAGGATGGATGCTCTAAGGATGAAGCTTACTGAAGCTGGCCATTCTGTTCCAGAACCATTGTACCTCAATTTCTTTATCAACTCGCTCCCTGAGGAATTCAATGCCATAGTCAATGTGATTGACTATAACAGGGACACGGTTGAGAAAATCGTCAGCAACCTTCGTCAGATTGAGATGAAATGAGGGTTACATACTGCTACGGAGGGCTCCGTGTTTGCTGCTATGAAGAAAAAGCCACCTAATCTGGGCCATTTGTTCCATCACTTTGTGCTCATGAGAACAAAATGATGATCCATAGGGGGCACTGCTAACCCATGGAACACCTTGTTCCATGTAAGCTATGTTCCATGGAGCAGCTGACATAAGGTGACTAATGTTGATGTGTCATATTATGACTAATCAAGCTGACTAAGCACTCCGGAGGTCCAAAAAGACAATTTACAAAAATAATTTTGATATGAAATACCCATATAAAATATTGACACACACCAGTAGTTGAACCATGACCCTTCCCTACATAAAGCACACATAGAATCATAAACCACTAAACTATACAAGCTTATAACTGCTCAGTGAATTAGATATACATATACCCCAGTGGAAAGGGCACTATTCAGGTGCTATTCAGACTCTCATCCACTCTGCCTTTTGGTTTCATTATAAAAATGAATACCATTAACAATCCAACATACAAAAGTGTGAAGGGCATTGCATTTTGAGTAGTGGCCTTGGGTATATGTATATCTAATTCACTGAGCAGTTATAAGCTTGTATAGTTTAGTGGTTTATGATTCTATGTGTGCTTTATGTAGGGAAGGGTCATGGTTCAATTCCTGGTGTGTGTCAATATTTTATATGGGTATTTCATATCAAAATTATTTTTGTAAATTGTCTTTTTGGACCTCCGGAGTGCTTAGTCAGCTTGATTAGTCATAATATGACACATCAACATTAGTCACCTTATGTCAGCTGCTCCATGGAACATAGCTTACATGGAACAAGGTGTTCCATGGGTTAGCAATGCTCCCTATGGATCATCATTTTGTGCTCATGAGCACAAAAATGATGGAACAAATGGCCCAGACTTCCTGAAAAAGCAGCAAAGGCCAGGATCTCAAAACAATGCGCAAGGCGCAAAGGAGAGTCCTGGAAAGAAGAATGTCAAGTGTTCTAATGGATGCTTTAATTGCCGGGGGCAAGGCCATTGGGCCTGGAATTGCCCTAGTCCTAAAAAGAAGAATGGTAGTAACAGTTCTCAACAGCAGATGAAAAAGGAGTCTCAGACCAGAGATCAAGACAAAAACAAAGGGGGCAGCGTACCTACAGCGTGAGGATTATTTGCGATGATAGACACTTTGATGTTTTTAGGTGAGGGTCCAATTATGAGGTGCTGCTTTATCGATACATCAGCGTCAGGCAATTTTGTACCAAAAATCGAGGAATTACACGAGTACAAACCTTTCTCAAGTCCCAAGTCATTTACAGCAGCAAACAGTGCTAAAGTTGAAGCAAAAGGAATGGGGATAATGAAGATACGTGTCAACGATCAAGGAAAAGAACATATTGTTGACATTCCCCATGTCCAATGGGTGCCAGAAATCCATACTCACCTGTTTTCTCCTGGCCAACTTATCAAGGACGGCTTCACAGTTTCCTTGGATAAATCTGGATGTACAGTTGTTGATCCTAAAAATCGACTGTTAGCGGATATTCATGAAAAGGGTAATATCTACCCAGCTAATTTTTCGATAATCCAATCAAGTAATCCGCCCCCGGTTATTCAAACTATCAATGAACCTACTCAAGAGGATTTAGAGAGCTGTCTTGATGAAACGATAATTGCACTTACCAGGGATACGAATACAGATATCATGAGGTGGCACCAACGTTTGGGTCATCTTAATGTTGCTGCTGTTAGGGATTTAGCGAAGAAGTTTGCCATGGGAATTGAGATAGATGAAGAATCAACTTATGATGCTGATTGCATGGCGTGTATACATGGAAAGCAACATAAATTACCATTCAAAACAGGTAGAACACGCGCAACTCACATTGGGGAGTTGATACATATGGATCTCGCTGGACCAATGGGAACCACGAGTATTGACGGAAAGAAGTATTTCCTAATTATCATGGACGATTATTCACGTGGCACATGGGTAGAAACACTTATGTTCAAATCCGAAGTTACAGGTAAAGTCAAGGACTTTATAAACCAATTTGAAGTGGGTTATGGTGCCAAAGTCAGGGGTGTTATGGCTGACAATGGAAAAGAGTTTGTGAATCAGAGAATGGAATGTATTTTAAAGGGTATCACCTTATATACTTCCGTTCCTTATACTCACGAACAGAATGATATTGCCAAAAGAGCTATATGCACCAATACTGAAGGAGCTCGTGCCATGATGTACGCATCCTGGATGCCTAAAAACATGTGGTCAACAGCAGTCAAAACCATGGCATACTTACGCAATAGGTCACCTACCCATGTAAACGACAGCATGACTCCTCTTCAACGTATTACTGGAGAAGTGCCCGATCTCTCACATCTTCAAATCTTTGGCAGTCCAGTCAGCATTGCCATACCTAAAGAGAAACACCACAAATGGGACTCACATACCAAGATGGGCTATATGGTCGGCTATGAGCCCTATTTGACTGGTTATCTTGTGTGGTATCCTGGTTCGAAGCGTATTGAAAAGGCTCGTGACATCATATTTCATGAAGATATCGTCGTGCCAGCAATGCCAGCACTCTACGGCGAAGACACTATGACACAATATGTCAGTCAAAATATGCCAAGCAACAATGTATCTACGAGCTCACAGCCGACAACTTCTACCCAACCTCGACTAACCATTCGTATCCCACCGCATCATCTTCGTGTATCAGATCTAGCCAATCAGGGGGACCAAGCATCTCAAGAAGTGTCTACATCTGAAAATATAGTCAATAATCGAAACGAATCGAGATTAGTGTCAGATGTACCTGATTTTCCAATCAGATCGACTCGTTCGGGTCGTCAACGTGGGGAAGTTCAATCTTTGTTAGAAAGAGAAGGAGAAGAGTCTTTTATTATGCCGATTATCGAAGGAGGTCCGACAAGTATTGAGGAAGCATTGAACTTACCTGGAGAGGAAGGTAAAGCTTGGGAAACGGCTCACCAAGCTGAATGGCAGAATATGTTAGATCACGAAGTCTTCAGTTCACCCTCTAAACTGCCTCCAGGTGAATGCGTACTCAAAATGGGTACAACATTACGAGCTTCACGTCAAGACGGAAAGATCACCAATGTTAAAGGCCAGATCGAATGCGAGGGTCAGATTTGGTCAGAACTCTCCTTGACCGAAATCGGGGTTGTGATATTTGGAAATGCGCAGAATATCGGATGAGTTGGAGATCCAGGATCCGAAGACTGATCTATACAGGTGTTGGCTTCAACTTATGGGTTGCACCCTCTTGGATTTCTAGTGCCCTGGTATTTCAGATTGAGACCGGACAGAGGTGTCGGAGCTCCGATGATTGGGTCTATTCGGAAAGGGTCAGTGACAAATGGTACATTAAGACTTATCGGATACAAGTGAGAGATTTCGGATATTTGGAATTGGAATACCCAATATGGGAGGGGATAGGGTTAACGATAAATGAATATCGAGCAAGGGTTTTGGCTTTACGGAAAGCGAGTGTAATCAATGAATGGGTTTTGAAATGTTGAGAATGTCAGAATCGGAGTAATTGGAATAATTGGAATAAGGATTGAAGGACTTTAAGGCTTGTTACTAATGAGGAGGATATCGCGGGTTGTAGCGAGATAATGAGTTTTAACAAGATATAACGAAGTGCAATGAAGATGTCATAAAAAGTGTAACGAGGGTGTAATGAGATGAAGTTGTAATGAGAATGTGACGAGATATATAAGCTAAGGAAGGCTTGAGCAAGGAAAGCGTATTTAAAGAAACATGCGGAATTCCGAAATTGGAACAGAAAGATAAGGGTGCGATATGGAGTTCTGAAATTGGGGCGAATATGGAGATCAAGATAAGACACTGGGGGCATGAGCATATTTTTAGTGTAAAAAATGTGATAAAAATGCTTTTCCCTTACAGATTATTCATTCACTGTTCTGGTTGAAAAATCTCCCAAAAATGCTGCTTTTTTATCAAGTTTTAGGACCTGAAAATCTGGTACATACTTCACATTTCTAGGCATGGGAAATGGATGTAAAATGTGAGAAATAATGAATTTACTCATTGATTTCATGCCACAAAAATGCAAGGACAATCTTGGTTTTCATTGACATTTTCAACAGAAAAGAACCATAATTTATCCAAGATTTCATAATAGAAAAAAGGTCAGAAAATTAGTAAAATATATGAGATTTTCATGAGATTTTTCAAAACTATTAGCCAATGAATAATCCAACATTTTTCTTTAGTTTTTGCAAGGAAAAACCTGATGGAAAAATGTTTATCCAATGGATAAGAGTTTATCCCTTGGATAATCATTCACCCATAGGCAATATATAACAAGTTTTCTGAACTGAAAAGGCAATGAAAAAGTCAATGGATAAGAGTTTATCCCTTGGATAATCATTCTTGCCATAGGCAGAAAATTTACCCCATATGGAAGAATGATTATCCAAGGGATAAACTCTTATCCATTGACTTTTTCATTGCCTTTTTGGTTCAGAAAACTTGTTATATATTGCCTATGGGTGAATGATTATCCAAGGGATAAACTCTTATCCATTGGATAAACATTTTTCCATCAGGTTTTTCCTTGCAAAAACTAAAGAAAAATGTTGGATTATTCATTGGCTAATAGTTTTGAAAAATCTCATGAAAATCTCATATATTTTACTAATTTTCTGACCTTTTTTCTACTATGAAATCTTGGATAAATTTTGGTTCTTTTCTGTTGAAAATGTCAATGAAAACCAAGATTGTCCTTGCATTTTTGTGGCATGAAATCAATGAGTAAATCCATTATTTCTCACATTTTACATCCATTTCCCACGCCTAGAAATGTGAAGTATGTACCAGATTTTCAGGTCCTAAAACTTGATAAAAAAGCAGGATTTTTGGGAGATTTTTCAACCAGAACAGTGAATGAATAATCTGTAAGGGAAAAGCATTTTTATCACATTTTTTACACTAAAAATATGCTCATGCCCCCAGTGAGACGTACAGGGAGAAGTAAAAGTAGGATCGTGACTGAGAATGATAAATGGGGCATAACAAAAATAAGTGGAAAGGGCTTATCGGGATGCGGAAAACATCAGAACAATGGAAGTCAGATCTGGGATCTAACAACCAAACGAAAAGTTCGTATTGTTGCGAAAGGGTACAGTCAGATACCCAAATTGCATTTTAACGAAACATACACACCTGTAATGCATTGGGAATCACTTCGAATCTTGTTAACCATCAGTGCTGTTTCTGGAGTCAAAATTTGCCAATTCGATGTAAAATCTGTGTACCTTCATGGAGTTATAAAGGAAGAAGTCTGGATAGAGCAGCCAGAGGGATTCAAAGTACCGGGAAAGGAAGATTTACCGTTGCAGTTAAAAAGAGCACTATATGGGACAAAGCAAGGTGGGAATGAATGGATGAAAACTCTGGTGGAGTTTATGGAGAAAATGTTACAGTGGAAATGTTCGGAATGTGATTCTGCGGTCTTCTACAAATCATGTGATGACAGAACATGGGCAATCGTTGGATTCTGGGTCAACGATGCAACTACAGTTGGCTCCGATAGCAGATTGTTTGAGCTAGAAAACATGTTTGGAGAAAGATTTAAAATATCTGGAGAAAGCGAAGCTCACTGGATACTAGGATCAGGGATTAATTGTGATGATAAGTCCAGCACAATCTCCATATCGCAAAAATATTACATTGAAGATCTAGCGAATAAGTTCAATATGCAGAATTCAAAGTCGATGATATCCCCCTTACCTCTTGGCATCGACTTCGCAAATATTTTACCATCAGGTACGGAAACGGAAAAGGAAGAATCCAAAAACCTACCTTATCGTGAACTAATAGGTAGCCTAATGTTTACCGTGGTAGTATCGTGACCCAATATTGCTCATGCTGTAAACACACCTAATCTGGGCCATTTGTTCCATCACTTTGTGCTCATGAGCACAAAATGATGATCCATGGGGAGCACTGCTAACCCATGGAACACCTTGTTCCATGTAAGCTATGTTCCACGGAGCAGCTGACATAGAGTGACTAATGTTGATGTGTCAGATTATGACTAATCAAGCTGACTAAGCACTCCGGAGGTCCAAAAAGACAGTTTACAAAAATAACTTTGATATGAAATACACATATAAAATCTTAACATACACCCAGAATTGATCCCTGAACCTTCACTGCACAAAGGACACATAGACTCATAAACCACTAAACTATACAACCTTATTATAAATTTGTGAATTAGATATACATATACCCAAGGCCACTACTCAAAATGCAATGCCCTTCACACTTTTGTATGTTGGATTTTGTTAATGGTATTCATTTTTATAATGAAACCAAAAGGCAGAGTGGATGAGAGTCTGAATAGTACCTGAATAGTGCCCTTTCCACTGGGGTATATGTATATCTAATTCACCAAGCTCTCATAAGCTTGTATACTTTAGTGGCTGTAATTATATGTGTCCTTTGTGCAGTGAAGGTCCAGGGTTTGATTCCTGGTGTGTTAATATTTTATATGGGTATTTCATATCAAAACTTATTTTTGTAAATTGTCTTTTTGGACCTCCGGAGTGCTTAGTCAGCTTGATTAATCATAATCTGACACATCAACATTAGTCACCTTATGTCAGCTGCTCTGTGGATGGAACAAGGTGTTCCATGGGTTAGCAGTGCTCCCTATGGATCATCATTTTGTGCTCATGAGCACAAAAATGATGGAACAAATGGCCCAGACTGCCTGGTAAACAAACTCGCTCAATACTCTTCCAATTCGAGCGAAAGGCACTGGAGTTTAGCAAAACGTATCCTCCAATTAATGGTCAATACACAATGGTCAAAAACTATAGCAAAGACGGTGAAAACTAGAAAATACAAGCAGATTCCAATGCAGTATATGGCAGAAGAACAAAGAGAAAGAAAAACCATAAGTGAATACACCAGAATACTAGGTAACAGCATTATATAAAGGTCTTCAAAGTAAACAAACCATGGTTGCTCAATCATCCACGGAATCCGAGCACATAGCCTTATCCGAAGTCACGCATGAATTACTCTGGAGACATAGATTGTTAAATGAACTCAGACCTTACCGTGGAAAGCCCTACTACGATCTACAAAGATAACCAAGGCACTATTTCTCTTTGCACATAACCAAAAGTCCATTCGACAAATGAAACATATTGATATGAAGTTCCATTTCATCAAATCCAAAATTGAAGATAACACTATCACGTTGAAGTTCATGCCTACAGAAGAAATGGTAGCAGATATATTCACAAAGATTCTTTCTCCATTCAAAACACATGTACCTTTCAAATCTCCTTGGCCTCACAGACTCAACGCTCGAGGGGGAGTGTAGGAATAAGGTTGACCGTTGAGTAGTAAGCATATTTAGGCGTCTACTGCAAGGTCTGTGTGTTTTGTCCCCTAAATTCTGAAACAAGTATATGTATTTGTATTCTCGATGTAGTGTAGTCCTTCCCAACGATTCGTGTCTATCGTTGGGAAGTAAGTACTATTAGTCATATTATGTAGTTCGTAGCTAACATTTCTCAATACTCTTACCTTAGTCTACAGGTAGTGTATAAATATAATGATTCGTGTCTATCGTTGGGAACTCTTACCTTAGTCTACAATATAATACAACCCATAAGTCACTCTGGTGACTTATCTACCTAAGATAGTAGCATATATGCTACTATATATGTATATAAGAATATGCATTCTTACACATGACAATAATCCCAACAGGATTCCTTGAGATACTAATATGACAAATAAAGCAAATGAGATAAAAAAAATTTAAAAAAAACAACCCAGGAAGTTAGAGGAGTGGTCTGGGATAACACCCAGATACAATTGGATGTTTTGCATCAGAGGGCCCTATGAACTGAGCAGAATAAAAGTGCCAAAAAAATGGTCATTCCCAGTAGAACCCCATTGGGACCCCAAAAACCATCCTGAAATCTAAAAAAGAGATGGGTTTTTGTAGTCCGGGTTGTATGGTTTTCTTACATAAACTGTGGACAAAATTTGATGATCCTGGATTATCGTGGGAAAAGGGGGATGATCTTTGCGAAGGTCAAAATGGCCAACTATAACAGCCGATTCCATCCCTTGTAAACTTGGGGAATTGGAATGTGACTTCTCAAATACATTGTATGCAACCAATCACATCATGAGGCTTGAGCCCCAGTGAGAAGCAGGGCTGTCCAATTACAATTAAATTAAATTTTAGGGTGTATTTTACTATAATCGTAACAGTTACAAGGCTTTGCAGAGGTCTATTTAATCATACCCGTAATGTATTGTATTGTAATCGCTGAATAATTGTATTTAATTCTATTTACGACTTAATATTGACGAATTCCAAGTATTCTATGCCTTCACCAAAGCCCTTCTTCAGTCTTTCTTTCACGACAATGGTCTTTGAGGCCATTGTAGCTGTCATGGAGGACCATGCGTCTCTAATGGTAGCCTTACTGCTCAAGAACAGCCATTCGACAGAGATACTGACCCCCGGGATACAAAGGATGTCTCTGGAAATATGGGAGATGACATTGAAGTGTGTCAAATGTGTCTGTACATTCACAGGGTGAGATTCAGAAGTGTCATGATGGAATCACACTTACTCTATACCAACCCAGCACATCTTCATCTACACAAGGATATGCACCGCTAAAGTAACTCTCTACTTCATTGGTGCTGTGAGCCTGCAGCTTGTTCTGCATCCCACAAATGGCCTGCATGAAGATTGATGAACCATTGGTGCTGGACCCCGGAACGTCAGGTTTCTGTGTCTCTGACTCTTGCGTTTCTTCAGTGTAGAGGTCGTGTAAATGGTCCACGAGAGTACGAGCCCGTTTCGCCACCTCTGGATCCCAGCAAGTCCTGTCTTCGAAATACGCAATCCAGATTGATGGATGAAGAACTGCGTAGAAGACCAATCAGGAGGAACGAAGAGTACGGCAAATGTTCTTACCAGCGCCGAGAAGAACATAGTCTGATTCTATGGCCTGCTTCAAGTATTTATTAAGCTTGGTGAGTCCTGCGTTAATCAATTTTTCCAAGCCACGTGGATCATATTCAAGTTTGCAGTCCCTGAGTGTATGCTGGAGATGCCCTTCAACGAGCTTGTAGATTGGCAGTACTTTACAGATTGTCGGCACACCGGCTTTCGAGAGTTCAAGCGTTGCTTGGTGAAATATCTGTCAGTCAACACTTAATTTCACTTTTGCAGAATGTAATCAGTGGGACGGCTGACCTCAAGGATTTTGCACAGCCTAGTGAGCATATCCCAATCCCCAGGGCTTAAGAACCAAGTGCGTTTCTTGCAGGCTGCGGTACATTTTTTTTGGCCTGTCAATCCTTGGTCAAGTTGATCAATGCATTGGTTTATAGCCTAGGGATCACAGTAAGCACTCTGTAATACATGAAAAGAGTCAGGATGCGCTACCAGCTTGAGTTTAATGGCACGCTCGATCTCGGCATACCAGGTGTTCCAATGGACCGGCATGCCACATATGAGCACAAGGTGTTTATACCATTCCTCACAGACCTGGCGGATCAGCTGGTGTATACGCTTGCATCTGGGCTCCGAACGAACGATATCCACAATGACAGCGTGGAGCTTCATGATGTAGTGAGTGAGAACCCAATAGGATGTCTAGAAGGATGTCTCACCCACTCTGGGGCATTCAAAGTCTTCTTAGTGTTCATATTCCTGCCGCTGGTGGTGTCTTTGTCATCCTCATCGTCCAATGACTCATGATCTCCATCGCTGGCCTCGGATAAACCATCAGGTATGTCTGTCATTCCAGCTGGGTCTCCCTTGGCCTCTTGCTCACGGATTTGGGTCTCCTCAAGGATACTTGTGTCTTTGTTGGAACAATATGTGAGTGGGTGCATACACGCCGTCTGATACAGATCATCATCATCAGACGATGGCGCAAGCCCAAGCTCATGGAAGATGGCCCTGGCACATATGAGGTCAATCTTCTCTTCCTCACGTTCGAACATAGCGAACTCACTGTACAACTAGGTGCAGTACGTGAGCGGCACAAGCTACACCCATCGTGTTGGGATCCAAGTGCACACCATGCGCTTTTCATGCACATTTGCTGATCACCCAGTTCATAACACGATTGCTGCTCGCGTTGTCAGCACCGTTGGCAACTGGGTATCCTTAAGTGATCAAACTTTTCTTTTCTGTCTGTTGGAACTCACTCAGCTTCTTGCTTGCCCCTTGAGCACGCAGGGCGTTGAATAACAATTTGCCTGTGGCAGTGCCACTGTGATCACCATCTAGTGCCAGCATCTCCATCACAACTTCAACCAACTCCCAGTGGGCATCAATCCAGAAGCTGACGCATCCTGCAAATGCGTACACTGAATTCTTGCTGGTCCACAAATCACTTGTGATTGCCAACTTGGATGGGAGTTCCTGCCCAGCGTTGTGTCAGTGAGTGCGAATTGCCATTCGGGAAGGTAATTCCACAATACCTTGATCATATTGTTGATTTTCTTGTCCAGCTGTTCATATAAGATGTCCAGGTCATGCCACACCATCTGATGGCTTGGGATAGTGAAGCCACCGGGCAGAAGGTATACCAGGAGTTCCCTGATGCCTGGGCCTTCACCGAGTCGAAACACCAGGTCATCCCGGATAATGGCCTTGACGAATCGTTCATGCCACCCCTTCTTCGTCACTCTCTGCGTGGGATTCTCGAGCCCTTGCTGGGTAAAACCACACATCATTTGACGCTGTGTGGCTGCGCCTGAACCTGTGGTTGGGTCGGTTGGCTGGCTTGAGTTCTCATTACTTGCAGGGTGAGATGTGGCACCAAGAACCTCCTCCGACCAAACCATGAAGGTTGCATGTTCAGGCAAGTTTTTGCAGGCATATTTGCCATCAAGGTGTGAGATAAAGTTACTGGATGGCGGACGTGGCAGTTTCTCATTAACATACTCCCTACAGACATCTGTATGGGATGACTGGCAAACCACACTACAAACTCAAGGTTAGTCTGGCCAACAAATATTCCGAAACATGCACACTTACTCGCACCAGTTGCATGTCCAGATCCACACTGGCTGACCTTTACCATCGCGCCCAGGTCTTGGTGTAAATTGTAAGAAAGCCCAATCGGCCTTATTCCCTTTGGAGCGTCCAGTCCTCTATCCTGTTTCCCGAGTTTTACGGACGTCAACTTCACTCTCACTGAGACCAACCATCAAATAATTACTAATATCCAGTTCCAGTTCGATCCAGAACGGATAGACTTTACCCTTCACACTGTTTCGGTTTTGAAGACTATAGTAAGTAACTGAACCTCCTTCCTAGTTACAATCCCTGACCTTAAGAATTGACCCCACCTTAAGAGGAACTGGTCTCAAAATCTATAGTCCTATAAGTCTTACGGACCTTATAGTCTTCTGAACCTCTTAGCCCCTTTACTCCGTCTAGGTGTACCCGTAACCGAAGTTGAATGTGACCTTTGTTTAGTTCCACAGGACTCAGTCCCTTACGAACTCCGTAGGAGACCTTTCGATAGTACAATTGTAACACATACCTGAACATTGTACGAACAAAATAAATTATACAGGGTCTATACAAAGTTTCGGTCTGTATTTACCTTTTTAATTTTACAAGTATCGTACATAAGGTATAATGGTGTTCTACAAAACACATACCTGACCTTTTCCGGTGTAACACTTGTGTAGGACACTATTATACCTTATGTACGATGCTTGTAAAATTAAAAAGGTAAATACAGACCGAAACTTTGTATAGACCCTGTATAATTTATTTTGTTCGTACAATGTTCAGGTATGTGTTACAACTGTACTATCGAAAGGTCTCCTACGGAGTTCGTAAGGGACTGAGTCCTGTGGAACTAAACAAAGGTCACAATACCCAACGAGGGGAGAACCTAAAGATCACGGGACCATAAAGCCTAAAGAACTGGCCAACCCTAATAGTCTTATGGTTACCAACCCAGACATATCTTCTAATCATTGTCAGGAGTAACTGCGTCAGGTCGGAAGTGCAGACTCGTCTTCGTGCACCTGGATAGTAACCTCAGTAACCGGAGACTAGTGACGCACACAATTCTGTGGCAAACGTCGGAGGTTGAAAAGACGGTGGAAAGCCTAAGGCCATGGAAGGTAAGAGACGGTTGGGAGAGGCCGATTAGGTTAAAACTCATGTAGTTAAACGTGTATCTTTTTTAACTGAATGGCTTTTGTAAAACCCAGCCCGGAGGAGGACGGAGTTGAGGAGGGCGTGGCGGACGCAGTTGAACCAAAAGACGGCTAGACGGAGGAGGAAGGCAAAGGAGGCTAGACGGAGGAAAAAGAAGAAGCAAGAGACTAGGACAAGAAAGACGAGGAAGGAGAGGGTAAGGAGGAAGAGGAAGGAGAGGGCAAGGAGGAAGAGGAAGGTGAGGACGAGGGCGACAAGGCGGCGGAGGGAGAGGACGAAGAGGGTGAAACGGAAGCGGGAAAAGGTGTAAAACCAGAGGTTGAGGCGGAAGGAGACGAGCATGAGGGAGTGAAGCCGCCGTTCAAGAAGCGGCCTCGACTGAAGCTACTACCTCGTCCACCCGCTGTTACTGAACCTTGCGCTACCGTAAAACCGAACCCACCACCACCATCCCCTAGTTTTCGTTAAACACAAAGTGTTTCGCAAAAGAAGATATATATACAGGCTAGGTTCTAGAGTCGGAAATGCCTATTGGCTGTGGGTTTTTGAAGGGTGCCATAAGTTATCGCATTAGTCGGAGCTCCCGAACCGGTATTTTCCCTCTATGACAATCTAGGGTCTAGGCTGAACACAATAAGGCTACACAATACATAAGGCTATTCGGGAAAAGGCGAATAAAGGCTGTACAGGGGTAATAATAAGAATCAGTCCCGAGATAGAACTATAATAGGGACCTACAGAATAGAACTAAGGGCATAAGTGAGGCTGAAACCTTGAGACATAGTGTGTGGGACTAGAAGGCAAGGACTAAAGCCTTAGGGCGTACAGAATTTATACAAAGAGAAGTAGCTTCGAAGAAATCGAACATTTAGCATAACATAAAATAACATAACATAACATAACGAAGTGATGGAAAACATAGTGATAGAGAGCATAGTGGAAGTAAGAGAATATAACATATAGAATATGGGGAAAGTGTAGAGCGTAGGAAGTATAGAGTAATGGAGTTGAACAATAAGGTTATGTTGAGCATTGTAGAACTGTATAGGGTGGGTAGGAGATAGTAAGTTGGAAATAATGTGAAGCAACGAGGTTTGAAGATGGACGTTGTTCCGGAAGTTGGAACAAACCATAAGGCAATAAGACTGATAAGGCTAATAAGGCTGGTGAGACTAGTAAGGTTAGTAAGGCTGGGATGGAGTAGACTGTAGGGTTTGGGAGGAACTAATGTGGGTGGAAGGTCTTTTCGATCAGAAATGAACTATAACTAAATAGTAATGGGGATGGAAAGACGTAATTGATAAGGTAAAGGCTTATGGGCTTCGGGGGCGAGTAGAGGCTATTCAGAGTTGCGTAGTAACCGTGACTGGAAGGTTTATCTGGGTTAGTTAGCCTTTGGACTATTGTGAGACCAGAAGTCAGACTTTATGGTCCCGTGATCTTTAGGTTCTCCCGTGTTGGGTATTTAACTTCGGTTGCGGGTACATCTAGTCAGAAACCTAGAGGTTGAAGGCTCAGTAGGTCATAAAGGCGTGTAAAGGCTTATAACGCTGATGGCTGGAGCCAGTTCCTCTCGAGGTTGGTTTACGCTGGGGTTGCAGTTTAGGCCTTGGGATTGTCAGGTTGCAGCTTAGGTCGTGCGCAGAGATTGTATCGGCAGTTTTCGTTTCCCTCGGTTATCACCTTCAAGACCCCTCCTTAGCCTACCCACTCCCAGTCTTTATCACCAGGCACGACCCGC
>MU134374.1:0-54550 GCA_015039355.1 Ramaria rubella | reverse complement strand
TTCAGTGGCTAGGACAATCTCACAAGCACGTGCTGCTAATGAAGCCTTTCAAAGTGCCTCACACCCTGCACCGAATACTTCTACCCATCCCTCTCCTGTCTCTGTTGGTGTCAACCACTGAAACCCACACCCACCTCATCAATCGGAATCAGCACCACAGCTTCAAGCAGTCCCACCTGTTGCTACCATGGGTGCCCAACCAGTGGCAATGGAGGTAGATACTGCTCGCTGTTGTCAACCCAGTTCCCTTGTCTGTCATAGGTGTGGAAAACCAGGCCACTTCGTTTGAGAATGTCCTCAGGCCTTTGATGTTCGGACCATGACTGCTGAAGAGAAGGACGAATGGATTGCCCACTTGCTGTCATCCACTGATCCGAGAGTTGCAAGCCCTATCAAGGAAGACAATCCAGACCCTCAGGAAGGAGAAGAGGATTTTGTGTCACGCAGCAGGTGAATAGTGTTCCCCTGCTGCCAATTCCCAATCGTTTCGCTCCACTGCTGTATAATCAGGTAAACAATGAATACACAGATTCAGAACCTGATTCCTCAGCTATGGAGACTGAAATGCTAGACATACCACCCTTAACTCCTCCCCGGTCTCATACTCGTTTCTATCGTAAAAAATGGGAATGAAACCTTCCTGCACAGTATGTCGTTGCTTCCACCCCAAGCCCAAACTCCTTCTCTCTCTCAGTTGAGGTTCAAACCACAGATACAGCAGAGATCAAGTCGGTTCGCGCTCTACTTGACTCCAGTGCCACTGGTTTGTTTATCGACTTGGGATTTGTTCAGGAAAACTGCCTCACTGCACGACCACTCTCTTGTCCTATTCCGGTGTACAATGTTGATGGCTCACCCAATGAATCTGGATCCATCACTGAAGTTGTTGATCTAATTCTGCAGTACAAAGACCATTCCGAGAGAGCTTCATTCGCCGTTACCCACCTTGGGCGTCAACGTATGATCCTTGGCTACACCTGGCTCCAGGACCACAACCCAGAAGTTGATTGGAAGTCTCAAGAAGTATGGATGATGCGCTGTCCTCCCCAGTGCCATACATGTCGCAACATCATCAAGGAAGGACATCAGAGAGCCCGACAACTGCACACCTGCCGTATTGGTCCTTGCCCCATTCTCATGCATGATTCAGATGGATCAACAGCCGAAGAAGAACTCCTCCTGAGTCAACAGTATGGGGGTGATTCTAAAACGGCTGAAGGCACATCTGATGAAGCTATAGAAGAGGGTGACCGCATCCTAGTTGCTATGCTCCCTCCCCAAGCTGAGTTCATTCGTGCTTCGTCAACAACATCCCAACGCCTTGCAGAAGCTGCCTGGCACAATTCCCAACCTTCAGACACTCTTCCAGACTACCTGTCCGACTACAAAGATGTCTTTGCAAAAGAGTTGTTTGACAAGCTTCCAGGACGCAAACCATGGGATCATGCCATCGAGTTAGAACCCGGAGCTAACCCCAGAGCCTCACCAAGGTGTACCCCCTCTCTCCAGGAGAACAGGCTGAATTGGACAAATTCCTTGAGGAGAATTTGAGCACAGGACACATCCGACCATCAAAGTCACCAATGGCCTCACCAGTGTTCTTTGTTAAAAAGAAAGATGGCACCCTACAGTTTGTCCAGGACTATCGGGTGCTGAATGCAATGACAATCAAGAATCGCTACCCTCTTCCCTTGATTTCTGACCTTGTCAACAGCCTACGAGGGGCCCACTACTTTACTAAGCTTGACGTTTGTTGGGGCTTTAACAATGTCAGAATCAAAGAGGGTGATGAGTGGAAAGCGGCGTTCTCTAACCTTTAGTGATGTTCTTTGGCCTCACTAACAGCCCTGCCACTTTCCAGACTATGATGAACGACATCTTCCATGACCTCATTGCTGAAGGTGTCGTGTGCATTTATCTGGATGACATTCTGATCTTTTCAGAAGATCTAGAGAGTCACCATGAAGTCGTATGGAAGGTGGTACAGCATCTCAGAGAACACAAGCTTTATTTTGCGTCCTGACAAGTGCGACTTCGACAAGACCAAGATTGAATACCTAGGTCTCATCATCTCTCATGGGAAGGCCGAAATGGATCCTGTCAAGGTTGCTGGTGTCGCTGAGTGGCCAACACCTAACAATAAGAAGGAGGTGCAGTCGTTCCTTGGTTTTGCCAACTTCTATCGTTGATTTATTGAGAAGTTCTCACACCATGCACATCCAATGTTCAACCTGTTCTGCAAAGACACTCCTTGGACATGGGAACCTCACAGCAGGCTGCCTTCGACACTATAAAGAAATTGGTAACATCTGCACCCATCCTTGCATTCCCAGATGACGACCTCCCATATCATGTCAAAGCAGATAGCTCCGATTTTGCAACTGGTGCTGTTCTTTCCCAACAGTCCAAGGTTGATAACAAGTGGCACCCCATAGCCTTCTTCTCCAAGAGTCTCAGTCCGGTTGAGCGCAACTATGAGATCCATGACAAGGAAATGCTCGCCATCATGCGTGCCCTCGAAGAATGGCGACACTTCCTTGAGGGGGCGAGGCATCATATTGAGATCTGGACAGACCACAAAAATCTCGAATATTTCCACACAGCCAAAAAGCTCAACCCTCGCCAAGCATGCTGGTCTCTGTATCTGTCTCGGTTTGACTTCAACCTGTACCATCGTCCTGGCAAGACAATGGGCAAGTCAGATGCACTCTCACGCTGACCCGATCATGGCACTGGCTCAAATGACAATGATAATTTGGTACTTCTCCAACCAGAACTCTTTGTCATCCGTGCACTGGAAGGACTAGAGTTTACAGGAGAAGAACGTGACATCCTAAGGGATATTTGTAAGGGCACCAAGGAGGGAGAGCTGGAGGACTCGGTTGCACATGCTGCCAAGGAACTTCGCAAGACTACTGGGAAGTCTGTGAAGCCATCAGACTGGGGTGAGAGGGATGGTACACTTCTGTTCTGTGGAAAGGTATATGTCCCCGATCAGCATGACTTACGATGTCGAATTGTCTCCCAACATCATGACACTCGTATTGCTGGCCACGCTGGACGTTGGAAGACCTTGGAACTTGTCTCTTGGAACTATTGGTGGCCTCACATGTCTTGCTACATTGGTAGCTACACAAAGGCATGTGACCTGTGCCTACGCACCAAGGCTCAACATTGGTTGCCTGTTGGAGAACTGCACCCTCTGGAAATTCCTGAGCAGCGCTGGGAGATGGTCAGTGTCGACTTCATTGTAGAACTCCCCAACTCGCATGGGTATGATGCAGTGATGGTCGTCGTGGATTCCTTATCCAAATGTTCTCACTTCATCCCCACCTTGACCACAATTACAGCATTGGGAGCCTCTCGTCGCTTTAGGGATCATGTTTGGAGACACCATGGCCTACCCCTCCACGTGGTTTCAGACCGAGGTACACAGTTTGTCAGTGAGTTCAATCGGGAGCTATACAGACTTCTGGGTATCGAGGTGTCTGCCTCCACTGCATACCACCCGCAGACTGATGGACAGACAGAACGTGTCAACCAAGAGCTAGAGCAGTATCTCCGTCTATTTGTGAACAAGCAACAGGACAACTGGGATGACCTCCTGCCCCTTGCAGAGTTCCAGTACAACAACCACGTCCATTCATCCACAAAAGAGACTCCTTTCATGCTCGACTCTGTTCACCACCCATGGATGGGCTTCGAACCTCACCAACAGCCATCTAGGAGAGAAGCTGTGAATGAGTTCAAACAACGAATGGCTGATTCGCTATCCGAAGCCTGAGCCACCCTTGTAAAGGCAAAAGAGGATATGACTTGATACTACAATCGTCGTCGTGATCCAGCCCCTACCTTTGTTCCTGGTGACAAAGTCTTCCTAGATGCAAGTGACATTAGCACTACTCGCCCTTCTAAGAAATTGTCACATCGGAACCTAGGCCCCTTCCTAGTGGAACACAAGGTTGGATCCAATGCTTACCGTCTCCGTCTCCCCAAGTCTATGAGTCACCTCCACCCTGTCTTCCCGGTGGTGAAGCTCCTCCCCTGCCCCCCTGACCCCATCCCTGGTCGGAAAGCTCAACCCCCACCTCCCCCAGTCCTTGTAGGGGAAGATGAGCACTACGAGATTGAACAGATCTTGGACAGTCAATTCCACCGTGGAAAGCTCGAATACAAGGTCAGATGGAAGGGGTATGGATATGAGCATGATGAGTGGATCCCCAAGGCAGATTTAGCAGCCCCAGACCTCATTGCTGACTTCCACCTCCTCCATCCCGGTGCCCCTCATCGCATTCATGCCACAGATTTTGACACCTTCCATCAAAAGGCACTTGTACCCCCAGTAGGTGTCAGTGTGTCGGGACGTCGCACTCTAAAAGGGGGGTGATGTAAGGGGAACCCCTCATACTGCTCCTTTTTATTCTCCTTCTCCTATTCTCCTCTCTTATTCATGTTCACCCCTTCTATCCCCATCTCCCTTTTATCTCTCTTTTCTCCCTGTTGTTTCTATCTAATATTCCCATTTCCTTCCCCCCCCTCCTCCTTCCTACTCACTTCTACAACTGGTGCTTCTATTCGCGATTTAAGTGCCCAGTGACGTGTGCAAGTTGGAACCTACCTGGGCTACGTCATAGGTCACGTGACTTCTGTTTTAAGCGCCCATAACGTTCAGTCAGTTCGGAGACTTTCCTTAGTAGTCGCCTCGGCAGTGGGAGTCCTTAGGCTTTTCTCTTTGGATTCCCATCTGCCAGGCTCTAGTGTGATATTCCACTAGCCCCAGAGGTTGCCCTTATAGCATGACTTTCCCCTCACATTTCTTGCTCTCATCCCCCACCCCCTTCCAGTGTTTGCTCCTTAGAGTAAGGAATTGCAAGCCACAGGGTGCTGGTGTTACAGACCGTTTCGTCGGTTGGTGACTCTGTAATATGTTGCTGCTTAAATAGTGCTCACAGACTATGCCAGATAACTTGGCATAGTGGCCTTTTAGCCCAGTTGAAAAACAAGTACTTTACTGCGAGAATTTACTGCCTTTCACAGCTGGGAGCCATAGTACATGTATTAGCACTGCATGTATTTATAGTATGTAGTTAATGATATATATTCGAGGTTTGTGGAATTACTCATGATAGATTTATTTTCTCATCTAAGTTGAAAGAGTTGATTTTGTTTTTAATGTAAAGTACCTACACCAAACTGAACAAACTCTTGTTAATTAGTATACTGTGTGCTGAGTAGATGAAATCAGATTGTTTTGGCTGACAGCTCTGATGCACTCTGCTGGGAGCTCTGAGTGGATTCTTACTGGTAGTACTTTCCAATTGCAGTTCATTTGCATTCAGATGGCATCTGATTTGAGAGTCTCATTTGACAGTATACAAAGCCATTTATCTGAAGATAAATGAAGTTCTGTTGGATCCAGTTCAGATCTGATGAGATCATTCGGGCTTCTCACTGGGCTTGAGCAGAGGCTGTTTTGTGCTGTTGCTATGAGACAGGACAGGGAGAACATCTTGGCAGTGCTTATTCAGCATCCCCCAGCGCACCTAGCTCCCACACCCTCATTCACCTCAGACAGCAGACAGACGTCTGCTCCCACCACCATGCAGCCCGACCCTTTCGCCTCTCGCTCACCTACACCCCATTCCATCGACCGCGAGCCCAGTCGAAGCAACAGCGTCAGTACAACAAGTGGCAGCGGCAGTAGCCATTCTGACCCAAACATTCCAATCCCACCCATTCCGCAGTCTCCTACAACACCCCACAATTCTCATGAGCCCTTACTTGATCCTTCATCTCGTAC
The DNA here is from genome assembly GCA_015039355.1 of Ramaria rubella. Taxonomy (NCBI): domain Eukaryota; kingdom Fungi; phylum Basidiomycota; class Agaricomycetes; order Gomphales; family Gomphaceae; genus Ramaria; species Ramaria rubella. The sequence goes on along the minus strand of MU134374.1, from coordinate 48,750 downwards.
ACCATCTTACTACGTGTCCTCACCTCTAAATCCTCACGGGAACAGTCGCCCAGCATCGCGTGGGAGCATGTCTCGTATCGCATCCGACGAGTCGTACACACCGTTGGGGGTAGGGCCAGGAGGGTATCCGTTTATGGGGCAGAGGGATACAGTGTCGAGCCATCGAGGGAGCATGCTGTTGTACCGGTTGGCATCTGATGCGGATCCCTGGGACGAGACACCGCCCCTCCGAACCCCACACCAGCGAGACAGCATTGCCTCCGAATCAGGTCAGTCAATATTTAGCATGGATTCCAAGTATCCTATGGCGCAAGAAAAGGGCGCATCAAGCAAGGGCGCGTTCCTGCCGTACGCCTATGACCCCTCATCCGACCAGTCGAGCCCCCCGGATGCCGATGATGTGCTGCACGACCCAAACACGTTGGAGCACGACGAAAGAAAACTATCTAGCATGAATCTGCGCGGCTTTGGGAACATGCTCGCCCTCAGCATGCTCATCACCGCAATTGTCTGTCTGTTCACCGTCTATCCGATCATCACCTTCCTCCACTCCAACTCGCGCAACCTCGCGATCGACAATAACGTGCAAGTAAATGGCACAGGCCAAGTTGCCGTGCTGCCGAACATGCCCAAATTGATCGACAACGACACGCCCGACAACGTCAAGACGCGCACGGGCTGGGATGGGAAGCAGTACGACCTCGTGTTCTCGGACGAGTTCGAAACCGAGGGCCGTTCGTTCTTCCTAGGCGATGATCCGTTCTGGGAGGCTGTCGACCTGTGGTACGGCGCGACGGAGGACCTGGAATGGTATGACCCCGGGCAGGCGACGACGACCAACGGGAGTCTGCGGCTACGCCTCGAGGCGGCAGACCCCGCCAGCAACCACGGGCTGAACTATAAGTCGGCCATGCTGCAGAGCTGGAACAAGTTCTGTTTCACTGGTGGGTACATCGAAGGTGCGTGCAGTGTGCAGCCCAGGCTCGTGTGTGCGCAGCTGACGCCGTCTGCAGTGTCGGTTTCGTTTCCCGGAACGAGCAGCAACGTCTCTGGCTATGTGAGTTCTCCCATGTTCTTTTCTCTCCACTGCTCACTTCTCAAAGTGGCCTGGCGCGTGGCTAATGGGGAATCTGGGAAGACCGGGCTTTGGGGCCTCCACCGATGGATTATGGCCTTACTCGTGTGTGCACTCTTGCTTCTCTCCCCTGCACGCTTACAATTTCTCACAGATACGATGCGTGCGATACGGGGACGTTTCCTAACCAAACGGATCCGGGAGGACAGACGCCCGCCGCGGCATTGCACACGGACTGGGGACGAAGCAAGTACAATTTTGAGCTGAGTTGGCTGCCTGGCCAGCGTGTGTCGTGAGTCGTGCGCGCGAACCCAATGGACGAACAAGCTGACTCTGCTATAGTGCATGCACGTGCCCTGGGAGTGAGCATCCAGGGCCAAACGTCGGTGTCGGACGGGGTGCGCCTGAGATCGACATCTTGGAGGCGCAGAAGAACAAGCTCGGGTCAGGCGGGAAGGTGTCGCAATCAGCGCAGTTCGCGCCGTTCAACCACGACTACATTTCGCTTAACGGGACGGGCCAGGCGACGTTCTTCAACACGGCGATCACGGCGCAAAACACGTACCAGGGGAGTGCATTGTACGTGCTGGCACTCCCTCGATTTCCGTGAGGTCTACATCGCTGATTTTGCTTCTCAGGCAACAGGCTGTGACTGCGCTGACGACCGTGCCTGATCGAGCATACGCAGGAACAGGGGGCGAGTTTGTGTCATTCGGTACGTGGGAGTGCACTTTTTGCTGGTCGTCATCGGATCTTGAATCTGGAACAGGTTTTGAGTACTATGGAGATCCGAACGACGAATCGGCGGGTTATATTACATGGCAGGTTGATGGAACTCCGAGTTATGCGATCACATCGGGAGCTGTCCCAGCGGATCCATTGGTGGAGATCTCGCAGCGTCTTGTCTCCGTAGAGCCAATGGTATGTGCACGTTCGTCTCGTCATATTGGGATCTCTTATCTGCCTACACAGTCGATTATTCTTAATTTGGGCATGTCGAGTGAGTCGTGCCTTGGATCAAGGTATAACCGGTAGATGACGCCGATGATTTGCATTCACAGCGAGCTTCCAGCCTGTGGATTTCACAGAGTTGACGTTCCCCGCTGACTTGTTGATCGACTATGTGCGTATCTACCAGCAAACCGGCAAGACAAATATTGGCTGCGACCCGTCGAGCTACCCAACGTCGGACTATATTGCTAACCATATTGAGGCGTATACCAGTGCGTGGCCTATGGTGTTCTCTGGACGAGTTGTGAAAATTGATTGCAACCCGCAGATCCGAATCTGACACTTTGGAGCGGAGATGCAAGTACAGGCGCGAACGCTGGGTTCGCATGGCCGAAAAACTCTAAAGTACGTTCCGACGCTCCGTCGCTCTACGTTTACTGATGTGGATGCGGATGTTGCAGTTTGATGGATGCTAGGGATTGTTGGACTTTTTGGCCACGGATTTTCTTTCATCACACATGCAGCCACGGACATGCGCATCCCCCACTAGTACAAACATCTACACATTTTTCATTGTCTCGCGCGACCCCGCGCGGTTGTTGTAAATTCCCCCTACCTCACATTCCCTTGAATCTTGCACCACTCTCCCTTTTTTTCCTTCCGTGTCTTACGCTACTTTAGATACACCGAGCACAGCCTCCAGAGCACTTTACGTCATTCTCCCACGCTTTTCCTTTCCATGATGGATGAACATTTGCGCCCCGAGGTCTCATTATTGTCTTTTCTCAATGTCTCAAGCATTGTTATCTTGCTTCGTACCTGCACAAAGTATTAATGCCATGCATTGTTGAGTACATCCGCTGAACCCTATTTTTTTTTTCTGGCGGTGCTTGTTTGCATTTGTATTCGAGGCTGCCTGTTGGGGTAGACGCACATGCAACGGTATACAATTGTTGTCGCAAGTGGTCCTCTCACTGCCCGGTACGAAATTCCTTTATCACGAAACGCTAGCCCGACTCCGGTCAACATCAGAGCAGCACCAGGAACTTCATGTCAAATTTAACGTAGCCTGCGTTAACCGGAACCGGGTGGGAGACATCTATAAAGGTCTGAGCGAGGCTGTGGTCTATCTAGACGCCTACTGTTTCCTCCCCTTTCCCCCCACCATGAGCAAGACAGCTGACATTGAGGCAGCAAGACGACCCCTACAGGTCACTGGCTTTTCTCTAATTTGGCTCAGTTATCAGGCCCTAGGTGCGTGTGTCGGCGACGCAAGAGGACGACCCTGATTTTTTTCGGTTTTTGTACTCGCAGGAATCATTTACAGTGATATTGGAACTTCGCCCTTATACGTTCTGAACGGAATCTGGTCAGCAAGTGCACCACCCCCGTCCACGGAAGATGTTATCGGCGGCATAAGTGCCATTATCTGGGCACTGACACTCCTGCCTTTGTTAAAATATGTGCGTTGCTGGCGAGATTTTTTTCTCTGGCGTCTCTTCATTTAATTTAATGTTTCCACCAGGTGTTCGTTGCGCTTTATTTTGGCACTGAAGAAGGAGAAGGGGGATGCTTCGCGCTCTACCACGGCCTCCTTCCCCCGAAGACGGCCACCGCTGAAGAAGACCGTTCGTTGACTGGTGACTCGACATATCACAACAGACCTAACGGCTTCCACCAGCTTCTGCGCTTCAAATGGGTGCTCTTGCCTTGGGTGAGCTCTTCTTTTAAACTACCCCTTTCAATACAGCTGCTCATTTTCTCTATCAGACACTTTTTGGTACGAGTCTCACGCTTGCCGATGGCGTGTTCACCCCTGCGGTCTCCCTCACGAGTGCTGTCGGTGGAATCGCCGTTGCCGTCCCCTCTGTGGAAAACAAAATCACTGGCATTTCCATTGCCTTCCTTGCTTTCTTGTTTGCAATCCAACGCTTTGGAACTGCAAAAATCTCTTACATCTTCTCACCCAGTACGTGATATCCCCTATTTCGTTTTTCCAATATCTTTGATGTCTGCCTGTAGTCACCCTGGTGTGGATGATTCTGCTCGCAGCGACTGGCATCGTAAACATTACACACTATCCTGGAATATTCCGTGCCTTTGACCCATCTCGTGCCGTCCTGTGTACGTGTTTCCCATTCCATGCGACACCTGCCTTACTTATATTCAGTTCAGTGTTTGTGCGTACAAAAGACTATGACCTCCTCGCAGGTGTGCTGCTTGCTGTGACGGGATGCGAAGCGGTGTTTGCCAAGTAAGGCAGATTTAAATTCATTATGCGATGAGCCACCCACTCGTTGCTTTGTGGGAAAACAGCCTTGGACAGTTCAACAGACAGTCCATACAGCTGTCCTTCTCCACAATTACCTACCCGGCGCTGGTGCTCGCGTACTTGGGACAAGGCGCTCGGCTCATCACAGATGGAAACAACGTCATCACCAACGTATTTTACAAGTCTATTCCCGGCTCCAGCAACGGTCCACTCTTTTGGTGCGTTTTATGAAGTCATTCATTTTTTTTATTCCTGAGTCGTTCGTAGGATTCTATATGTTTTTGGTATCTTGGCTACCGTATGTCGTTTCGGCAATTATCGCCTCCATCGTGCATTGACCGAATACTGTCTAGTTCGTTGCCTCGCAGGCTTTGATCACTGCGACCTTTTCGCTGGTATGTTGTAGGCCTTCATGTATAGGGTTTCGATAGGCTCATGCTTTCAAGATCCAACAATTAATCAACATGAAGGCGTTCCCACCGTATGTTCTGAGCTCCCCCACCCTGTTACGTGTCTTCATCTTTTTTTAGTGTACGCATGATATACACCTCCGAAACCATCCAAGGACAAGTTTATATTCCTGCCGCCAACTGGACATGTACGTCTCATTCTTTAACCTTTTCTTTTTTTCTCCATTGTTGTTTAACATGATATGTCAGTGGCTCTTGCTACCCTTGTGGTCGTTGCTGCCTTCAAGAGCTCCGCGGCCCTAACCAATGCCTATGGGTGCGTTCGCATCTGTATAGAGTTGGAATTCTCCATCTAAGTATTCTATTCAGCTTCGCCGTTGCCACAGTCATGTTCGTCACAACAACGTTGCTCGCCCTTCAATGTCGCTACGTCAAACACCTACCATGGGTCGCCAGTGCTGCTTTTTTGATGTTCTTTGGCTTCTTTGATGGTTGGTGACTTACAGTAATAGCGCGATGCATCTAACAACCAACATAGGCTTGTTCTGGGGTGCTGCTTTGCGGAAAGTACCTGCGGGAGCTTGGGTACCTCTCATGCTCGGATGTATTCTGTTAGTGTCTTATTCAAGATTCATCTGACCAATGATACTCATTGTCAAACCTTTACACTGTTTTTGCTATTTTATAGCTGCAGCATTACGGTGTTCTGGTCCTGGGCCAAAGTAAGCAGGCTCTACCCGCGACTAATAAATAATTAATGCGTAATAATTCTATAATTTAGGGATTAGAAATCGAGTTCGATGGTGAAAACAGGCGGAATCTACGTCACTTCATTGTTACCAACGACAGCGAAAAGCTCAAACTCGAAGCGGATGGTACCGTGCAGGTCTCGAATTTGGAAGAAACTGAGGAAAGCGTCGCCGAAGCGTCACTTAATTCTGACTCTAGCACCTTGTACATCGCTGCTGAGAACGGCAACCCTGCCCAAGCACTTGCGTTGCTCCCCACGATGGCCATATTTCACAAGTTTGCTAGCGGAAAAGGTATCCCACACTCGTTTGTTGGGTTCCTCAAGCAGTATCCCGCTCTCCCCCGCATTGTGGTAAGTTTGCATATATCTCATTAAGATGATTAACCAACTTGTAAACCTGTATCACATTTCAGGTGTTCCTCTCAGTTCGTATTATGACCGTTGCAAAAGTGCCGGTGGAAGATAGATTCATCGTTAATAAAGTCCGGTCTCCTGAGGGTGTGTTATAAAGTCAACCATCTTATTTGCATGGCTAATTACACAGCCACAGGATTCTACGGTGTCACGTACCAACTTGGCTACAGGCAAGACTTTGACGTCGATATCAATGTCATCATCGACGACATCTGCAAGTTGGAAAGACAATACAAAGGGACGAACCCCCGAGACTCTGACGAAGTTATTCGTGAAATTAAAGAGGCAGCCAAAAACGTCACACATATGTGAGTGGCTATTATATGACATAAATGACAAACCTCACACTTCGTGCAGCGTCCCCCACTACCATATTGTCACGAAGCGCGTGAGTGTTGGTAGCGTCGCTGCTTTCAATTGGGCTGCCAACTGGGTCCGGGAGATGCTAATAGAAGGATTTTATGGTCGCCTCGGTATGTTTTTAGGATCTTTTCGTTCGTGATTCTTTTAACTCACTCCTTTTTATTCCAGTGACAATATTCCCTGAAACTGGGAACTGGCTTACATCTGCCGACGAGTAAGTCTTTCATAGGTTTTGTTTGAATCCTTGTCTTGATCATGTCCTAGGATGATCCATGTTGGAGTCACTGCTCGGATTTGACGTCTGTATGGCCTGCCTCGATGATAACGAGTAATTTTCGCGTATAGAAATAGCCTGTTCCACTGGATACAGTCGTTACGAACAGTTTAGATCTACTGTGTAAATCACCATAAATTCGAGTCGCACGATGTTTATGCTAAATGAACTAGTAATTCTAAACGCAAATTGAAAAGATCACTGGGAAAGTGCTGCACCACTGGCAGGGGGACGATGCGGGTTGCCAGTGGACCACCTTGCCCAGAAATATTACACTCATCCTCCTAAATGTGAGTCATTATTCTCCGACATGTGGCTACTGTTGAATGTTGAGTGAGTCCTTCTGCTCATATTGGAGAGCAATTTAATTCCTTAGGATTGAATTTGACAAGGTGATTACTTATTATATTAAGGGCTCGTTCTTTACTACATGGGCCACGGCGAGTGGCAAAAAAAAGATGCTTGATCACCTACATAGATGATCACAAACGATATACGTTCTATCGCTGCAACATCTTCGTTTCTATGCGCCAAAGGACTTGGACGCCGGATTGTCACCTTTGGCAGGAGTCGAGCTCTCCTTAGATGTAATCCGAACCCTTGATTTATTATTATTATTACTATTCTGTAGTGTCATTACATATGGGAATTCCATCCGATTCCGTGTTGTACATAATAGCAGTGATGTAATGCATGAGTGACACGGCTTCCTTGCATCAGACTTACAATAAGCCGAATGTGAGTAACTGATGAGTAAGAGGTTGTGATACCTTCTGCGGAGCAGGACAGAGTCGTAGTACTGTTGCAATAAAATTAGAGGGACACCCTTCAGCAAAAGTTTAATATAGACAACTGACGAGGGACAAAATACAATTAACTTGATGTTCATTTGGGTTTACACAAATGAGAGGTGGACATACGCACGAATAATAAATAGATGAGGTGTGACTTGAACTTGCTCATTTTCAAAGAGGTGAACCATTCTGAGAATCTAACGAAGGTGAGGGCGTGCATTAGCCTTTCGCGACATGTATGAGGTCTTGATCTGGTCACACACATCCCATCCCCAACAATGTAGTCTTAGCTGCATTGTCTGTTATGTCAATCATGCCAATGAGGACGAAGGCATTCATTGATAGACAAAACGGACGGAAGTCATTATTTTATATTCCATTGAGATGGTTGACAAGAGTCGACTGCCTTTCTTGTCATGAGATCCGGAGTATTCGCAAAAACATCCCCTGTGTCCCAGTTTCCGGAAACGCAAGAGCCCGCAGGTGCTCAAAGAATCGCGGAGAGACGTCGGATTCACATGTTGAATAGACAACATTAGGTAGAATGTCGTCTTGAGAACCTCCAAGCTTTGTGGTATCTTGATTTCATTGTTTTAAGAGGAGAGTACCTATAACCAACAAAGTCACCCTGCGGAAGGCCTGGTGCCATCTACGCGTCCTTCGAGAATGAGTAGAAATGAATATTCGTTTCGATACTCAAAGTGATGATGATCAGTGTAGTGGGGTGCTCTCCTGTAAGAGAGTGCAAAGAGACAGAAATCGCGAGCTTGGGCTGTCAGGTGATCAACCTGTTGTTAAGAGCAGCCGTGCACACTGCCAATGTGCCAGTGCGCACACTGTGATAACCTGCCAGAACAACCCGCTGAACATTGTGGTATATATGCGTCACCAGTCGCCGTTGCGCGGTTTAGAAGCCGGTCTAAGCTGATGCACTAAATAAGAGAAAGGGTAAGTACAATGTGCCAACACTTGTATAAAAGACACGTACCTTGCGACCTGCCCTGATGGATCATGGGACAAGCAGTGTGCCATGTAAGTACCTCTCTGCCAAAAGGTGACACTTGTTAGTATTGCAGATCTCGCAAAATGGGGCACAAAAATTTTACTACACGGGTTTATACTCAACAGTTCAGTTCTTTGACCAGGACGAGATCGACACAAATAAATAAAAATGTGAATGTGAATGAGTCGTCACGCTTTCGGTCACGCGTCACGGAAGTATTTCTTCCTTTCCCTCTGCCTCGTGTTGAGCACGATGTCTTCAAACAAACAATTAGAGCTTCCGACGACCATGAGCCGCTCAATTAAAGCACCAATGAGATCTACAAGTGGTCCAATACCGACTAGTCGAATTCGTGCTCCAACCAAACAAGCTGCCAGGTCTCCAAACGCGACACCCGTACCCCCAGAAACATCAAGCTCTCCTCCCATCGCCAACGTATCTAGCCTACCGAGACCATCAGCGGCTTCACGTCGTGTTTCTGCGCCTGTCCCAGCGAGAAATGTTGTAAAATCGCCGGAAACGCCGTCTCCAAACCCTACGAAATCCCGAGCGCGTCCATCGACGCCAGAGTCATCGAGAAGCGTCCATGCACCTCCCAACGGCTCCCTGCCGGTGCCTCGCCAGCGCGTGATGTCACTAACACCACCTCGTAGAACAATTCAGACAACGGCGGCAGCGGTGACACCTGCGAAGAGGACCGGTGCACTCAGCACGAGCCCGAACCCCAAGGTCATAGCTACGCCGTCAAAGGGTAAGCAGAAAATGCCGAGCGTTACTCCAAATCTGACACTGCTCGCAGGGAAACCTTCCGTGTCGCCACCCAACGGCAAAGTTGTTACGACGCCGCCCAAAGGCAAGTCAACTGCCACGCCCCTTATTTCTACGCCGCCAAACGGCAAGTCCGCTGCGAAACCTGCATCTATCAGCCAATCACCAGCCGGACGCACTCAGACCTCGCGGCACAGCTCCAACGTCTCCAGCCTTGGCCCGCTCCCTGCTGTTCCCTGGTCATCTAGCGGCGCTCTCGGTCGTCTTAGTGCAAAGCTTCTCGCCGACTCACCGCCCAGGTTCCTCCATGCGACCAAGGAAGAAGACAACGACTACAACCCGCCGCCCCCAGACAGCCGCCGCACAAGCACACTCGACACGTCTGCCAACGGAGCGCACTGGGAGGACGGCGAGAACGATGAGATGGACCTTGAGATGATGACGGAAGTCATGGACGGCGGCGAAGTGGACGAGGAGGTGAGCTTGCTCAGGTGCTGCGCTTACCGCACGTATTGAGGCGTCCGCTGCGACAGTTTCAAGCCGCCCTCGACCAGATCACGCGTGCACACACGAGTCGGTTGACGGACCTCAAGAGACTACTGGAACAGACGCAGACGGCGTCCGCGGCGCAGCTGCACGCGTTGCAAGCGGAGCTACGTCTCTTGCGCAGCACACTCGAGCAGGAACGTCTGGTGGCGCGCGAGAGCGAGCTGCGTCGTGACCGAGAGCGGCTCAATTACACGACGCGACGCGGGGACAATGAGGACAGCGCAGACTGGGACGTCGCGCGGGCGCTGCGCGGGGACGGTCGAGGGAACTTCAACGACACAGAGGTGCGCAAGGCGGTGCGCGGGCTGAGGATGGCGGACCGGATGCGTCTGTGCGCGTTTCGTCTCGTCTCGCTCGTCGTTTCGCTCCACGCTCACCGTCCACTACAGTATTGGTATCATTCTCGACGGTACGTGCGCATTCTTGCTCTGGGGCGCGCATTCCACTGACACACTCTCTACAGCTACGCTACCTGGCGATATATCGCGTCAGATCCTCCTGCTGGAAAAATATGCCAAGAGTGTGTTCGACGTGGTGGGGACGCTCCCGCCTGAGCTGGGCGTGCGATGCCTAATGCCGCTGTCCGTACACGATCTCTTGACAGGTGCCGAACTTGTGTCGCACAAGTGGCAGAAGCTGGTGCACGACCCTGCGCTGTGGCGTTCACACTGCCTGAGTCTGACGAGCACGGACCCTGTGCCGTTGCGCCCCCCTGCACGCCCTGAAGAGTGGGAGATCCTGTACAAGAACCTGTACCACCGTGAACGGAACTTTAGTGAGGCGCTCCCACAGAGCGTGCGGTTCTTAAATGGACACACGAACTTCTGCACGACCTTACTACTCAAGGGTGTGTAATGCGCTTTTAGTGGGTCGGCTAGCTAGCTGCTGATGGTGTGTGGACGGCAGGAAAACGGCTCATCAGCGGCTCGTATGATGAGACGATCCGGTTCTGGGACATCACGACGGGCGAGATGAAGAAATGCCTGCAAGTAAAGAAGCCTGTCAGTTGTATCGACTTTCTCAGCGATGAAGGTGGGCTTTCTTCCCGTTGCTTAGTGATACCGTACGTTGATCTAGTTGTTGTCATAGAGGTCTTCGTTGTGGGGTTCCATGATGTTGGGTATGCGCTTACTGCTTGAACTGCTAGTTAAACGATGGCAGACGAGTTTCTTGCCTTTAGTCGTGTCCACCTTTTTTCATCCGTCACGTTCAACCCGCTTCAGCAACTACAAGGGTACTATTGACATTATACTTCACGTTTCTGTTCTCATATCCATGGTAGACATCTGTATGGTATCCGTGCCGTCGCACTGTCATCCAAGTATCTCGTATCGGCAGGTGCAGACAAGGCACTCGTGTGCTGGGCATGGCGCACAGGCACGAAGATTGTGAGGTGGGGGCAACAGACTAATCTAAGTTTGTCCCCGGTTTTCATTGTAGCTGTAGCTGTAGATGCTGACTGGTGATATGGGCAACAGACATTGGTGTCCAGATTTTGGCCGGCGCTAGCGAAGGAGGCGAGCGCGTTGTGAGTATCACGATTGACGGGGCCGTGCGCGTATTTTCCATCGGTGAGCCCTGACGATATTTGATATCTGGCTTTTGGTGAAGCTTGTGGTTATTATGCGAAGATAAACGGGAGATGGTGTCTCAGTTCAAATTGTCAGAACTCGGCGCAGGAGACCCCACGTTGTTCTCGAAGTTATTCAATGTGGGTGTTGGAGCGAACAATATGCTGCAGTGAGTGATGGATGTGGTTTTTTTTCATTAAGTATCGGCCTAATTGCTGAGTATAATAGATGGTTTGCAGCGCATGGTACTCAGATGACGGTCCGTCCTCCTAACATTGAAATTTAGTGTTACTCATATTATACCCTCAGTGCGCAACCAAGTCTGTGATCCTTCACCTCCAATGGACAGAATCAAGCGATCAGTCCCTAGCCACCGTGACCTCCCCTATCGAGGATGGTCCTCCTAACACCCCCATCGGCCTCACACCTCCAGTCACCACACGTGCACGTACTAATTCATCTCTCTCGTTCTCTCGCTCCACCAGCGCCAAGACACCGCGACGCCAATCTCTGAACGTAAACACAGCCCCTGGCTCAGGTGGATCCCTTACGAGGACAAGAGCACGCACACCTACAACACCGCTCACGCCGTTGTCGAACTCGCGTACGACTACGCCGGCAGTATTTGGGACGCGATTTGGGCAGGCTGCCATTCTTACGGCACCCCCACGGATTGTGGCGGTGGTTGAGACGCCGGATGTCGCTGTTGGTGCTGTTGATCCCCGGAAGAGGAGGGTTGTTACGGCGACACGATTTAGTTCTAGAGCCGGAGCCGACCGAAGAGTGAGTCATACATTTTTTAATATTTTAGATGTGTGCTAAGCTCTTCGTGTTTAGATATTTATGTCAACACATAATACGGAGAGGAAGGCCGGATTGTCTTCGCTACCATCTACGCCCGAAGAAAACGAAGAAGATCCATTGTCAAACACAGAGAAAAGTGATGAAGATTCGAAGCGACGTGCGGTTGACTTTTCCACATCAATCAATGCTCTGACAGGTGCGTGGTCGGCGTTGTCGACGCAAGACGAAAACGAGAACATCAATTTTGCCGATGTGGAGGGTTTACTGGGATCCTTACCCTCTAAATTTACCGGTCTCGCCACACCTAACATGAATCCTATGGCTATGGCCTTGAGTCATGAAGAGGTTGTCGTAGGTTGTGCGGATGGAACAATATAGTGAGTGCCGTGTGGGTATGGTTTTAAATTCTCGTATGCTGATACGCTCGCGATTTAGTGTGATGAATTTTGTGGGGCATGCGTATCGTCGAGAAAAGGTCTACAGCATGGAACAAGATAATTTATTTGATGAGGATGGAGAGGGGTCCGTTGATGAGCCCGAGCCTGACGTGGATTGATACTTTAGAGTACCATAATAATTCCTAAGCACTTGTTTCACTCCTTTAGTATGATCATCCTTCTATCCTTCTCTATTTCGTTTTGCAGAAATACTTAAAACGGTGAACATGTCCCACTTTAGACCTGATGTCTGTCTGTTCTGCCCGATACGTATGTACGTATGGTTTGGTTTTTCTGTTGATGACGTAACCGAAGATCACTAGCGAGCGAACTGGACGAACTGGAGCCGGTGACTCGCCTCCGGGTTCTCGAGAAGTTCCTCCGACTTACATAAGTGTCCCTTGCTGGAGCAAAATTAACACTCGGCTCATAGGGGGACGGTTTTTTCCGCATCTTATAGCAATTAATCCAACGGTGAGGTTATAAATGACGAAGTCGAGGAGAATTTAAGCAGAGGATACTGCATTATCTGAGGGAGACGGAATTCATGGCTTGGCAAACCGTCTTCGGCGAATTGAAAACCCAGGCTCCCTCACTCCAGTGCTGTGCAATGGGGGGGTGTGAAGGTGCGGGGGTCGAATGTTCCGCTATCTATAACTGAACAGCAACGTTGGAGCGGGCTGCCCTAACAGAATATTACGCGGACTCGGCAGTCGGCGATCCTGTACATGTCCATGCGAACTGAACGAACCGGCGTGTCGTTTCAATTGTTCCAGTTCGTTTGGTCGTTCGCAGACTCTAGAGTCTGAACAAGTACGAACCGAACCGATCGAGCAAACTGAGCTTGAGCTTGAGCAAGATCCGGCTCGTTGTGTATGGATCGAGCGTTCACAGACTCTACACCGCTTCGGACGACGCTCGTCTAACTTTCCCTCGTCACAACGGAGCGCTGTGGCCCCATCAATGGGGCAGGAAAGCTGTTCATTTATACTGCGCGCAGGATGTCTGTGGGTCTCGGCTGGACTCTTGTGTCTACAACACTAGCTCCGGAATGCTATAAGTATCGACAATCCAATTCCTCTCAAAGCCCACCATCAACATGCAGAGCAATAACCCCTACTACCCCTCTCACTATAACGTTCAGACTAATCCTCCGGCCTCCTCTTCATCTTATCAAGAGAATTCGTATTACGCTCCACCTTCTGACCCTCGAGATTTATTCCCAGGTGATTCGAAAGAAATGAGCAAGCAAGATGCGTACGCTCCGGAGCAGCCATATGCTCATCAATCAACGGGTTATTCGCAGTCCTTAGGAAGCACTCGCCCAAAGTTTTACGACGCCCAACATCATAGTTCCCAAGGGCCGCCCATGCCTCCGCCTCCTTCATATTCTGAACGTTCACCTGCTGCGCTGCAAGAGTCCCACACCCCAATCCCATCCCAGCCATATTTCGCGGCACGCAATGCATATTCAGTGGAACCATCACCTGGACCATCACGCCCTCCTCTTCCTCCCCGGTCCTCGTTACAGCAGTCTATGTCTCACTCAACTTCTCGGGACCCTTTGAATCCCCCTCCTGCATCGTTTTCGCGTCCCGCGCCTCCCTATCTTGGTCAGGGCGCATATGCAGGCAATCCTACAGGGAGTTTTCCGCAGATTGGGCCTTTCCCCCCTATGAGATTGCTCAGCAATGGGGAGAGCCTTGGAGATGGCTTCCCGAATCTGCAGCCGGCTTGCGTATATCAACCGCATCCATTCTTGCAAAGGGATGTGACGGAGGTGGATTGGATTAGGTAAAGCTTTCCTTGGTTTTTATCACGGGATATGAACTCATCTATGCGTGTAAGGTTTCTGGAGGATATCCAACTTACTGGTCGTATTTCCGGAACGCAGAGGGTTGTAGCGAATGTGCTTCCCATGGCCGTGTCCGTTGGGTTCGTAGGTGGAATATTTGTCACGCGCGCCATCGAGAAACGGATGAAAAAGAAGAAAAGCCAACCTGCTGGTGAACTGGTTGATACTTGGAATGACGTATGTTTGTTCTTCATATCTTGTGAAAGCACTTTAAAACTTGTTGTGTTGATTGGCATAGCATTTCTTCCACCCCCGTCGGCTGCATGTCATCCTTGCGCAGGGTCCTGAGAATATCAGTGGGGACGTTGACGGCCCTGCTCCTGACTGGCAGGGTTCACAAGGGGGTCGATCCCGGCGGGCTCGCTCGCGGTCTTCTTCTTCGTCGTCTTCGAGTTCTGATGATGACAAGCGTGGTCGTCGTCGGCACCATTCAAGTCGCAAGTCTGAGCGGAAAGCAGAGAAAAGGGCAGGACGAGCGATGAAAAATGAAAAGTTTCGTCTTGTGGTTTTGAGTATTTGAGGTCGCGTACGACCAATATGTATGAAATCATTTTACCAATATTGATTGGATCTTGAGCCACCGTTCTACTCATTTGAAAAGCGGGTCGAAGAGAAATATAATATCACTCAATATTTATGATAGGTGGTAGCCACACCGGTCACCAACAGTGCGTCTTGACAATCGGAGAAGTTCGTCTTCTTAGACGCCAGTACCTCCATATCATCTCGCTTAGATACCCACAAATCCGAGCTAGAAAAATAAATGCTTAAAAACTGATTCCCTGAAAGGAGTGAGAAGTACTTGGTTGTAGGTAGATCTTGAGAATTCTCCGAGTCTTTCGCTCGGACATATCCGGCTATAGATCACCGTAGGGTCAGTCTTTCAAAATTCCAACACTCAAATCGTTGCCTCGCAAAAACTTACGATTAATTCAAGAGATCAAGTCAGTCGTAAATGGTACAGTCTTAACATCATAGTGTAGGCAAAATTGAGCTCGCCGCTGCAAAGTATGACTGACGAAACTGCTACTAGGAAACTTTGTGGTTATCGATAATATCCCAAGTATTTACTTAGGTTCCAATGAAAAGCACAGAGCCCAGGGCCAGCATATTAAATGCTTGGGCCTCCGCTCAGGTTCGGACCACTCAGCAAACATATTGGAATCTCTTTGATACTAATGATAGAAACGATTCAGAGGATGTTCATTTGATACTGACGACTCCTAAGGAGGTATGACGCTGGAGCGCCGATTCAGACACCGTCTAACTGTCTCTAATTCTGTTTGATTCAGTCCTTGAACTCATGCTCACGATACGATACAATACGATAACTGCGAACACGGCCCAGACTAGAAAATATTGAATCCCCTGGTTCGACGCAAAACGTTTGTAAGTTCTGGCAGGTACCATCCATCCGGCTATGGTCAACGGATCCCACACCAGCCATCATGTTCTCCATTCAAACGCGTGACGTTACGCTCCGTGAAGGTAGATCAGCGCTTAGAGTATTTAAAACAAGGAACGATGACAATGCCGCGGAACCAAATTTCGTACGTGCCTTCTATGAAACTCAAATTTGCCCACAACTTCCAGTAAGTTGGGCCTGTCGTTCGTTCATCCCCTCTCATTTAAACTAGAAAGATTTTTCGACATTTCTCTACGTGATCTTTACTCCCCCCAAAGAAGCACTATATGTATCCCGCGGGCCAAGTCTCGCGAGACGTTTCTATCAGGTAGGAGTGCCTACATGAGTGGGTAATCCTCGCCCTTTTCAATACTTATTCTCCTGAAATTTTAGTTTGCGCCTAATTCGCACAGCCCTTCACCGCCCCGCTCAAAACCAACCCGAGAAGGCCGGGTTCCAAGGTCTCGCAGAAGAGCTGATCAATGAAGTGTTGCGCTATCTTCATTGGCCTACAGACTACTACAATATTTCCCTCGTTTCCCGAACTCTCTATCGACTTGCAACTCATGAGCTTTACTCCACAATCGTCATCGCATATCATCGTCCTCACAGAATCAGCGCGCTTTTGTCATTATTGCAGCTGAAACCTGAGCGCGCACGTCTCATCACAACCTTAATTTTTGACGAGGAAGTGAAGAGTATCGGCCCTAAGATTTGGGACGAGGATGAATGGCCTCCCCAGATACATCGTAGAGACCTCGCCGACGGATGGAACCCAAGAAGCAACCCAAGGGATTATCCCCATAGTACCTACCATGAAAGGATCGCGAAACAGCTCAAAAATTTTCTCAAAAGTCTACCGAATCTGCGACGAATCATCATGCGAAGCCTTCATCCTAGCTATATGAACGTTGGCCTTTTCGATGATAAGGCGGCAGAAACAACATCAAATGGCGAGCTTATAAAGGATCCTACTCATTCCAACCTATGGAGCTGCATTTTCAATGGATCACCGCTGGTTTCTCAGCTATTTTTGAACGGCATCGCAACCGAGCTACCCACAAGCCAGATGCTTTCCAGACTCACTACAATCTGCATCTCAGACCTTTATTGGGACCTCACTGGTCATTCACAGCAGGCCGACATGTGGAACAGGCTTCTTTCGCACGCTCATAGTTTAAACACTCTCGGTATGGTAAATGTAGAACATGCTCACACTATTATCAACGAGCGCTTCTTCCCACATCTCGAGGCGCTGGAACTCTACAATGTTTTCTTAGGGGAGCCACTTCAATCAGACTCCCCAATATTCACTCATTTCTTACACCTGCATTCACCCACTTTGCGAATACTCGCCTTATGCTCTCATTTATGGTGGTCAATCGATCATAACGCTTGGCTAAGCGATAAAGATATCCTTCCAAACCTCCATACTCTCCGCCTGGAGAATATTTGTGCATTGCTTGGCAAAGTTGATGAGCGACTTCCCGTAACCGACGAAGAGTTCGAAGCCGTTCTAGATGTTCGGGACACCGTACAAAGCCAAAGAACAAAAATCATGATTGATTTTGTCGCCCACCGTCCGAATATCCTTGATATTGGAATTTCTGCCCTTGCTACCATCGAAGCTGACAAGTTTGCCGAATATCTGGCAACGACACGTCAGATGCGCAATATTTTAATAGGCAGCGCGGCAAACCGAAGCCTGCAAACTCACTTGCCACGCTTAAAACGTTATTATGTTTACAGTTACGATGCGTGGGCATTTTACAAGCTCTTTGGGGGCTTAACAATTTGCCAGTCTGGATTCCGCCCCAGACTGCCTCACAAAGGCTGGCAATTTTGGAAGAAGGGGTAGTGGGCATAGGAAGAGATTGCTGGTTGACGATATCATGTAGATGGGTTATTGCAATGTTGAGCAAGCAAGAATACAAGAGGCAATGTGGATAAATCATCGATACAGGTTCAATAATTCTAATCATACATGAAAATAAGTCTACTAGCCTGACGCAACGCAACGATCTCAGAATGCCTTCGATCGCAACCTTCAGGAAGCTAAGGCAGCACCCACAAACACAGGCCAGAGTACATACAACGCCCTAAACTGCATGGAAGTTTCTACCCTTACTCGATGGCTACCACTTGCGGTAGTCCCGATCTTTTCTCTGCCAGGTATGAATGTCGATGTCGGCTTCATGGCACTCAATGTCGTCGAATGAATCAGGGGGTACGTCTGAATCTCCGTGGATATGATTGGAGAGAAAAATGACGACGCCGTAGGGATAGGGTCGTCCATAGCAGCAAGCGAGGTAGAAGTATCGTTTGAGATTGTGAATCGCGCTGAATAAATCGATCCAAAAGGCGCGGAGGGAGTGAAAACTAAGGCACTGCGAACTCTCAATCAGTTTGGTTTAGAAAGAAGGGAATAACACCAACTAGGCAGAGCTGTCAGGTCCTATATCTGGTGGTATGTGTAGCTGGATTTCCCGGTATGTGCAAGGTATATCTCTCGCTAAGGTCGTTATGATTGTCTTCAGAAGTCAGGTCAGAGCACAACATCGCAATTCTTCGTTGCCGACGCATTGCGTCCAGGCATGCTCACATTCTCAAGCATAAGTTCGATTTTTAGTTCTCCTAATTGATTTGTCGGTGGTGCATGGCCGTCGTCAATCCAACTTATAACACTCGTGTGCGCTAAACCTGGATGAAAAACGGTCTTACTGGTGGGCGACGTTGGATAGAGAGCGGCGGCGACTAGCACTGGAGTGAAAAATATGGTCGATACAAGAATCATTTCTCAAAGGATTGTCTAGAGTAGTGAGGGAGCGTTATATGATTAGGAGAGTGTAAGTAAGAGGCTGGAGCGATTGCTTCCGCGACGCGTCCATAGTGTTCCACAACGCGATCAGTAATTTGCACAAAATTCTGAGTCGGGTATAGAGCGTGAGGAGCTCTGTGCTTCGACGTCCTCTTCTCTAAAGAAAATAACGGTTTATGAAAATAATTACTCTGGTAATTTAGTCAAAAGCTTCCCCTGATTCCGCCCCTCAAACAGCCGATACCATACCTTTGGGATTTCCTCTATTCCAGAAACTTCGACAATAGTCTCGCCACCGATTACGAGCTTTCCCTCTTTCAGAGCAGATATGAGTGCTTGGGAGCCCTCAGGGCGAGTCAGGTAGTCCGTAACAACAAATCCCTTGAGTTCTAGGCGGTTCGTGATGAGCTCAAAGTAATGCTGGAGTTTCAAGTTCGTGAGATCATTGTAGGCTGAAAAATGGGATTTATTTTTTAACATGTTGAAGTGGTTTCATGACACTCACTCGAAATGGCACCGCAAGCAGCGATGCGACCATGACGTTTGAGACGCGTAAACATGAGGTCAAGGATTTCCCCACCAACGTTATCGAAATACCTAATTCGTTATAAAACATCAACATCTGAAGAGGAAACATAAAACGGCTTGGTATTGCTGCGACTCACGTCTCTGCGTAGTCTTGCGTCGCCTCGATTAATTCTTTCTCGAAGTGAGGGTTCTTGTAGTTCAATGCCACATTGGCACCTAGGCTTTTCACATATTGTGCCTTCTCCTCGCTTCCAACGATGGCGATGACCTTTTTCGCACCAAATATATGCTTGGCCAGTTGTATGGCGACATTTCCAACGGCGCCGGCAGCGCCTGAGATGACGATTGTTTCTCCAGCCTGAAGTTTGAGTATCTCACGGAGACCCCAGTAAGCTTATCTTCGTAATGAGCGACTTCTCTTAAAGCAACTTACCCGTGAGCCCCGAGATGCCCAGAACTCCCAAAAATATCGAAGGAGGATAGCCAGGGAGAGAACTGGCCATTTCTATTCAGTGACTGTGTTGAATGTTAAAAAGTATGGCACACTCGAAAATTCGACAATCAGATTTTTTGAGAACCGCATACTCTGTCCATCCAGTTGCAGCGAGTACGAGATCGCCTTCTTTGTGCATATCAACCGAGCCCCCGACCTTTATTACTTTGGCGACGGCTCGCGCATGCATAACTTCTCCCACTTCCACAGGAGGGACGTAGAGCCGCTAATGAAACGAATTAGAAGCAGAATATAGCTTCAGTCTTCGAGAAAGAATCTTACCTTTGGATCTATGCCTTTCTGAATCCAACCTCTCTGAGCAGGATCATTGGAAATCCAGATTGGTTTCAGAAGTAAAGAGTCTTCAGGGATCGGAGAAGGTATATCCAAAGTCTTCAGCATCAGGAAAACGGGCACAGGCGCCAAAATGCTACATACCCATCTAGGACGGTATGTATGAGGAGGATATACAGCATGGACACGACACATACGGTATATACGCATGTAATGATGATATATACAGTATGAGACCATATATATCACAGGCTGGATTTATATCATTCATATCTACGTCGGAAAAACTTTAAACTCCGTATCAGGCCTGGCCACCTTGCCGAATGTCGGCTTCCCTGGTAAAGCTTTGTAAGGACGTCATCCGGCCAAGGCAATCCTGATCAGAACGCCGTCTGGCAACTGGTGAAAAAGCGGTTTGCTGGGAAACAGGCCATGTACGATAGGGCATGTCCGATCAGCCACCAGCCCTCAGTCTAGACCATGATGTCATAGGTCACGTGCACTCTCGTAAATCAATCATTAGGTGCCTTCAGTTCGTCATCCACAACACATCTGGCATGTCTACGCAAACCTGGCCCTCCTCTCTCCAAGTCCTCACACGCAAAGGACAAATGGAGCTAGGTTCAGGTGGATAACGGTGCCAAAGGCGTCTATGTATTTTTGAGAGCATGACCATACATATTACAAGTGTACAATAAACAAGCCGTGCATTAAAAAAGAAAAAAGATCACCTTAAACGTCATACATCATGGAGCAGGTGGGAGGGAAGGGAAAAAACCTGCTAGGTTATCAGTATGTGAAGTGGGCTGGCTGCGTTGTGACAACAAATCTAGTAGGAACAAGTTTGCACACTAAAGTGAGACACAGCGAGCTGGTCTGAGTGCGAACCTTAGCGATAGCGCGGGAGCAAGCTTGCAAATCTTGCTTACCGGTCAAAAGGCAGAGATTTGCTCTGTGTACGTCCCTCACCTAAACTGTAATGCACATGTCTTTGTCCTCAGCCCCACCTCTGACAGCACTCATCAAGCGGAAGCTGTCCCTCCTCAACATGTCTATACAGCAGGGTGTGTCCTTGTGTTGCCAATGGTGGGTGCTGGAGGGAGCAGCTGGGAGCAGGAGCAGGTCATTTATGTGATAGCGAGGAGGACATAGCGAGGAGGATGGGGTGGTCCATGGATGCGGACTCTGGCAAGCCTACGTGACTGGTCACAAGCTTGATACAATACGGGAAGCCTGGAGGGTGGAGTTGTTAGATTCTGGGGATTTGTTCAGGCAGTGAGTATAATAAAAGGAAGAGAGGGACTCAGAGGGTTCCTCTTGAAATGAAATGAAGAGAGGGAAATGCAAGCGGTGTCCACTGCAGCCCATAAAAGGCCATGACATTGTGGGTTGTAGATGTTTATGGACATTGATTACCTGAGGATGGCCTAATGGTCTAGACCGAGGCAGGTGGCCAGTTGGGCATGGCCAACCTGCCATGGCCGGTCACCCAGCAGACAGTGAATTGTGGGCAACTGCACTCCTGATAAGGTTGCCGTCAGGACTGGCGAACATGTAATCAAGCACTTACCATTCCCGCAGTTGCTTACTCCCCTGCCATCGCAAAGCCTGTCGACGTCCTGTTTAAGTGGCTCAATGGGGATGCTGAAGGTAGTCTCTCACTTGTTTATTTTATTTATTGACTAACCCAATGGCTATTTGAGAGCTTCACTCTAACTTACAGATCATCCATCATTGAGTGTCAGTCACAGACTCAGAGGCAGATCGTCCGTACACCATAGTTCTACTTCTCATGGGGTTGATTGGATCAGGAAAGGTCAGTGATCTGGAAATTCACATAGGAACCATTGGCCCAACTGAAACAAAGCACGACAGTTGACGTTTGCCAAAGCTTTGCAAACCTTTTTCCAGTCTCTCCCCACTTCCATCAATGACTTGGGCGATTGACGCAGGGTCAAGTCACTTGCCGAACACAGCCCTGCAGGCCGTTGATTTGTAACGGACAGCTTAGAAATCTCACTCACAACCCCGCCATCTCGAATCACTTCCAGCATGAGCGGACGCCGTGCTGAGGAAGCGCCCCAAATCCCTACAAGTCGCAAGTTCTTGCGGGTGCAACTGATTCAGGTGGGTCTGCACCGTGTAGCTCTTGCCACCACCATAGCGCTCACACACCAACCCCAAGACAGCCCCCACACTGTGGCAGAACCCTCAACGATCTAAGCTGTGGAATCGGGTTCTAATGGACGACCCTGGCACACAGTGTGCACCACCAAGCTGGCCCGCCGTCTCTACCTCTATGCTGATATGGCACACATGGCCACAACAGCTGCGAATGTGAGTAGGTACCTGTGCCATCCATCAGAAAGACCATACTCACACCTTTGGGCAGGCATGACAGTCTTGACTCCTTGTCGCAAATAGGAATTATACTTGCAGCATATGCAGAGGCTGGCATTGGCGACAATGTTGGTGAAGAGTAGTGACAGCGAAGAGGTGTGGTGATGGCAGTGGCAGTGGCAAGAAAGGTGGCAGCAAAGGATGCTGAGAGCTAGGCTGCGAACCATATGTGGGCCTAGATAGCAAGGCTATTGGAGTCTGAAGGTCAATAGAACTTGTAATCAAAATAGTGTAGTTATATTATTGCTCTTCCATTTGTATTTTCTTTCACTCATACATGCGTGCGTTCAATTCCTCTTCAAGTCATATTTAAAGTAAGCAACTAAAGTTACAACAAATCAAGTCAACCACATAATTAAATACACAAACACAAGTAATGAAGAATAAGAAAAATGTGGAGTAACTTGTCAAATAGTTGTCATGCAACTTGGTTAATTGTGTGATATTGAATTCTTTGGTCAGTTCAGGGTTGATCCTTATCAGGCTGGATAAGATAAGGTATATCTGATCAGGTCATGTGTCTATGGCCAGCTTCCTCTCTATGATCAAGCTTTATCAGGAAAACCTTGATCTGGTGACCCAATGGGCCTTATCAGACCTTATATGGAGTTTTGGATTTTTCCGACTTAAATTTGTCACTATTATTAGCTACGACTTATTACTAATACTACTACTATTACTTTAAGTTTTGTTGTCATGCCAGTGTGAACCGACTTGGACTTGACCATGACCTACTACTACTAGGTGTGGGCCATGGCAACAAGTTGAAACACCAGGCTGCTGACAGTCTTGAGCCCTTGAGCCTGCCATCTGGCACCACCCTAGCTATAACGATGGAGGCAATGTTCCTGCCCAGATGAACGTGTTGGGGTGAACTTCATCAGACTCAGAGACTGTCTCCCACAACAGACGCAATGCCCTCGTATTGGGTGATACTACCTGAATTGGAGTCACCACACTTGCCACTGCACAGCCTCTCCGGCGCTGGCAAGCTGAAATCATCTCCTCCCTAGCAGCTCCAAGTCAAGCATCATGAAAAATGAGGGAGTTCAATTGCCGGTGAGCCCAATTTGTCAATATTAATGTTCTTTGTTTATTTTTCTACACAAACTTGAACTTAGAACATCACAGACTCGGACTCAGACTCAGACATCGATATTAGTACTACTGTTGTGGCTGCCAACTTTCGCAGTCATGGTGTGCACTTGAAAATGCGGCTGGTGCGGCGGTGTCGGCATTCAAGTTGGCGTCCTCATGTCTGTTGAACTTGAACCACAATACCCAGATGCATCTCTTGCCGTGCAGACATTCCTTTGGAATTCTGACCGGTAAGTCTCATTCCTTTATAGTATTAGAATGAAGTGATGTTCTTACTGATGCTCCTGCCATTATCCATACTAGCGTTCATGTGTTGATTCCTCTTGAGGCAATCAGCAATGCTGTTTTGTTTGATGGGAGCTTCGTGAGCCTCAAGTTTGAGCAGCTTATGGCAAGTGCACAGACTCAACTTGGAGGAGATGGCAGTGGCAATGGCACAGTGCCACAGGCTGCACTGGAGCAACATCAACTTAAACTAGTTAGTACTAGCTAGTAGTAGTTACATGTGCTACTGGTAGTAGTAGTAGAAATAATTATAATGCTTGTTTTACTAGTATGCCAGGTGCTACTAGTACTAGTTATTAATAGTACTGGATACAATATGTGCAATATATGCGATATGTGTGATATATGTGATATATGTGATATGTGCAATATGACTGATATGGTACCAGGGCTTGCATATGTATGATATAAACAGCACAGATGGTATATATGGTTCATATTGTCATATGCTATACGACATCTATGCAGTCCTAACAATATGAGACAGGGCCTCATGTAGCCGAGGTATGACTGGTATATACGGTATAAACACTATATACCAACTTGCCCGTTTTCCTGATGAGGGCAAACATGGCATCTGCAGAGGATGAGAAGTTGACAGCAGCAGCGGGCTTGTTCTGGAGAATCCATGCCTTGGTTTGAGTGTGGACAGCCATGTAGGTCACGGTATGATATTAGCCTGGGTGTTACTTATATATAGGGCTTTGCCAGTGGGTGCTGTGAACACTTATGAAGTAAAGATCCGTGCGATTTGTATCCGAGATTCCGAACCCAGTTCTGTCGGGATGGCTCAGCATTTGTGAGCGGGCTATTTGCACACAAGTCCGCGCCACCGGTTAACTATTGCTCCTGACCCCATTTAAGGTTGACTATTGCAAGCACTGATGGAACGGAGGTCCGGTGATGCGCTGTTAGAACGCCGCGGACCATCCAAGTATTACTAAGAGCGTAATCTAGGTATATTCCAATATCAACAAGACACAACACAAAACCTAGAAAAAAGTACATTATTCCGCCCGGTTACATAGAAAAGCCACATAGCATGAAACAAATCCGTCGTCAAGTACTTAAGCGTAGTCCTACAAACCAAGAACCATAAACAACACCACTGGTATCTCATCGCTTGCGCTTTGCACCAACACCCCCAGCATTGTCGTCTCCGGTGCCTTCGCCAGACTCTCCGTCATCGCTTAACGCAGGGCCACCAGTTCCTGCACCACTCATTACAGCATTGGTGCCGGAGGCTACCCTAGCCATGTTGCTTTCCTCATCCTCCACCGATCGCGCAAGCGTCGCAAGGAATGTGGTATTCAGAGGTGTAGCCTCAGCACCCGGAAACCCTGGTTGCGAGTCCGTTCGTGGGATCGGGATCGGTGCAGCGGCGTCAGCTTCGATGGGCGCGCCCGTGCTGCTAATGGATGAGGTGCGGTCTGCATCCTCAACATCCTCAACATCCTCGGCATCGATATCATGGCCTCCTTCGGCATCGATCTTGCGCGCCGCGGACGCTTCCCCGACCTCTTCTACTGCCATAACGACGTCTTCCGGGATCGACTCAGGTTCCCGATTCTCAACCTCAACATCCGCTTCCAAATCAGCGAACGTACGGCAAAGGGGACAAGAAAATCCGGGATGGTGCATCTCAAGTAGAGGCCGGATACACTTATAGTGGTAAACGTGGGAGCAGGGTGCGATAAAGAGCGCTTGGCAAACAGTAACCTGGAACAGACCTATGCAAGAGGTATAAGAGAAGGAAGCGAAGGGCTTGATTAGGATACACACAGATACAGCAATCCGTCATGCTCGACTTGACACGTTTATCGGCAGGACCAGATTTACCGTCGGGTTGAACTGCCCCAGACAGAGTTTTGAGCTGAAGAAGGGCATTCGAGCTATGGCGGGGATAAGTAGAGTTCTAAAAGGAAAGAATGTGAAGGTACTTGAAGGTGTTGACACCAGACTGCCATTCGCGGCCGAGTTCTATACGCATCTTGACACAGCGATAGATTTCTTCTGTGCCACCTTGATAGTCCACTCCGAGCTGGAGGACATCGCCATCCTTGATCGGATGTGGACGAGACTCCGTATTGGGGGCTGAGAGGCGAATGTGGTTCAGGAATGTGCCAGAAGAGCTCTTAGTGTCTTTGACGTAGAACTGAGAAGAAGTGATGAAAAAGGGTAACAATGACAATTGAGAAACATACACTGCCGGAATCGAACCAGACTTCAGCATGGCCTCGGCTGACGACTTTTGATTTGAACGCAAGCTTGTTCCCGTTCGTGGCAGAGTGGGAGGACCGATCGGTGAAACGGCCAATGCGAAGCGGTGAATCGCCTTGCCGAAGATCACGACTGATGGCCTCAAAGTGAAGGGAGCGATGAGTTTCGAGGTGAGGAACGAGACGAATGCGATGGGTGGGCCCGCTGGGTACTTGAGCTCGTTGTTCTGGACGGTCGACGATGGCAGTCGAGGAACGACGTCGACGAAGCATATAGCCTAAAGCGCTCGAGTTGGCAGTGGGAATCTGGGGAGTCGAAACGTTAGATACGGCTGCTGGTCGTCGTCTGTGACCTGGAGTAGATGTTGAAGACGGAAGCTGGTTGATGGGTGGTACGGCCGGGGAGTCAGTGGGGTTGGTGGAGTTGTGGGAGGTTGTGGCAGCTCTAGGACGATTTGAGCGAGCTAAGAAGTTGATTGAACCTAGTAGGGACTGTCTAGGGGTGTCACTTGTAGGGGAATCCATGGAGCCTGTCGACCTCAACAGCGTGAGCGTCGACGTTGAGAATGAGGGCGCTGTTGTTTGTTCCGCCCAAACAACCCACTATGGGCTGCCCTGAGCAAAACAAAAAAAAAGAAAACTTGTTGTGCGCTCAAAAGTTGCTACATAAAAAAAATGGCGCGTAATTTTATCTTGTTCGATATGGATTGCTCTCATGAGTTTCCATCTTTATGCCTTGCTTGCAGCAGGAGCGAATCACCTACTGAATGGTGCCATCATCCATGCCAGCGGACACGACGGTGCATGATGATGGCTATCATATGGAACATCAGCCCCATATTGCGCTTGTGTCGCATTCGAGTGGCTTGTTAGGTTGCTGTACTTGCGAGGGCTCCCATTTACCCGGCTTCGGTAGTACAAGGTTGGCTGGCAAAATTGTCAATTCTAATTTATATACAATACTCATTGCCTCCCTTGTAGCACTGCAAAATTGAACGGCGTGGCAGCAACAGGAAATTATCACCATTTCCCATCAAGTCAGTGGCTTATACGCACCCAACAGGTTAACAGGTCTTGGTACCCCTCCCCTCCCATGATCTGCAGTGGACGAGGTTTTTTTTATTAATGCACAGCAATTCTACGGTATGAAGAGGTATGCATAGCTGTACCGATCCAAATTGTCCTTCGTCAGTTCATTTGGTATCGTCGAGGGTTTGTTCCTCCTTCGATCCTAACACATCCCTGAATACTCTCGCCATCATGTCCCACGCTTCGTCCCTCGCCCCCTCATTCAATTCCCTTTGCTTCTTGTTTCGCGCAGGCATTCCGTCGAACGCGTGTCCAACACGTGGAAACCGCTTATGCTCCACTTTTACCCCTACATCGCGCAAGCTACTCGCAAACTCTTCTGCCTCGTGAGCAAGATAATCGTAGGCGGCCGTTAAAATGACTGTCGACGGGAACCTTGCCAAATCGCTGGCGGGAGCGAGAGCGGGAGATACGTAAGGGTCGGCGGTAGAGCGGGGGGGCGGGAGATAAGAGAGCAGGAAGAGTTGGGACATCCATGGGGGAAGGACTCTATTTGGGTCAACGCGCGCAAGTTTATCCTTGTATGGTACTTCTAAATTGAGTGCTGGGTATAAAAGGCTTAGGCCAACCACGCGTGATGATTGAGAAAGAGGGCGCTCAAGAGTGAGTAGAGTGAGAGAAGCAGCAAGATTGGAGCCAGATGATGCGCCAGATAAGGCGATCCGCGTTAAGTCAAACTCCCCAGAATTGTTATGCTTTCGAAGTTCATAAGAGAGGCCGCCACTAAAACATTCATAAAATGAAATTTGAAATATTAATTACCTGATTGAAAGGACACTAACCTCGCAATCCAGGTGAGGACAAAATAACATTGCTCGAGCGCATGTGGGTATGGGTAAACTAATGAAATTGTTAATTTAGTGTGTCCCAAAGGATATTGACATACAAGGCGCTTTTCGATAATCTGGTGCTACAACTATGGCATCCAGTTTGTCGCATAGATACCGACAAAGTGGGGCTTCCGCTTCCGGACGACTTCTGAATAATTCAATAATTTTAGATTCATTTGATCAGTCACTATTGAACCCTCTTGTAGATACTGACATAGACCATCCTCCACCGTGAAGGTGTACAACTACTCCCTTGCGCCCCGAAGGTCCATTTTTCAATTTAGAGTGTTTTGGGGTATACACACATAAGCGGCAGGGACCAGTCTTGCCAGTATCAATGTGAATTTTGAACCTGTTGGGTATTGGCCAAATGGTCCTAATAAGAGATACGATGTCAACCAACAGCCGAAGAAGAAAACACGCTGCGGATCGGTACGGATCAGTGAAAAGCATAAGATTTCCAATGTGGAAGTGATATAACCTATGAATATGCGATGTCTCTTGAAGAACGGTCGTTCATTTGGAAGGTCGAGTGGTGGTGGTGGCATGGGAAGAAGGGGGTGAGATGTTGCGGGAAAAATGAAGTTTCATAAGTAGCGTTGGCGCAACAACGTCACATCACGTGATAAGACGCATTGTCACACAATGTCACATCCAAAATAGTGTACAGTAGAAAACTCTGCAGAGATTGTCACATTGTTATTTAACAGTGTATCCCCAACATTTGAGGTCTTCTCCTGTAAACGTAGCGTGTTGAATTTGAGGAGCGTTGGCTAAACAATTAATCTCAGTGTAAGGGAAACCTTCACTATACATTGTACACTACCTAAACAATTAATCTACTATACATGAGTAAAAACGCGGGGTGACAAACAAACCTACATCCCTCAGCGTAAGGGACACTACTACGGCTCTGCTTAATATCCTACAGAGGTAAGACAAAATGTGTCATACCATGCAAACATTTTTCGCAGACTCAACTCTGCCCTAACCCTTGGCCTGTGCATGTTGATAATGACACATAGGCTTATTCCTACACTCCCCCTTAAGCTGAGTGGAGACCTACTTGAGAAGCAAAATATTCAACCCTCAGACATACTAGAGCTTTGGTGAAGAAGTCGGCGACCATATGTTCGGTAGGGCAATACTGTGGAATACCGCAGTAGTTCACAAAAGATTATGATAGTAGAAAGCAAAAATGGAGGAGGATTATTTTATCATGTGACTTCAAACTATGGTAAGTTCTATTGAGTATCACAATTAAACCTCTAAGTCAAAATAAGTTGGACACTCCCCCCTGACTGAGCAGGTTTATTTGAGATGTAATCCCAACATGGAACACATTGAATCGACTTTAACTTTCCCAAGAGCCTTCGTCATGATGTCTGTGGGCATTTGATTGGTAGGTAGGTATGTGAATCGCATGGTTTCTTTTCTGACTTTGTTATGGAGCCAATAAAAGCGAAGGTCAAGGTGCTTCATGTGCCCATGGTGCTCAGGATTCTTAGCAACCTGCACAGCTGATTGATTGTCCATGTACAGTGTGGAAGGATGGTCAAGCTTGTAGCCAAGGCATGATAAGAAGTTGTGTAGCCAAAGCACCTCCTGGCCAGCAGATGTTGCAGCTACGTAGTCAGCTTCTGTAGTGGAAAGGGTGACAATGGACTGCAGGCAACTGCTCCAGCTCATGGCTCCAGAACCCATCTTCACGACCATACCAGAGGTTGAACATCTGTTGTCTGGGTTCCCACTGTGGTCTGCATCACTGTACACCTGGAATAGTTCTTCAGACAGTGTAGGTAGCAGTGAGTATGCCAGTTTGATGTTGAGTGTTCCCTTCAGATAACGTAGCACATGCTTCAATGCTGACCCGTGCACTTGACCGGGGTTTGAGCTGTAATGGGCTAGGACTCTGATGGGGTATGCAAGGTCCGGATGTGTGGCTACGGCTAGGTACGCAAGTGCACTGACTGCATTGATGTAAGGTGTGTTGCGCATGCCTTCCACCTCTTGTGGTGTGCTGGGGGACTGTGTTGCACTAAGCTTGGTCCTGGCTTCGAAAGGGGTTGTAGCCAAGTTGCAATCTGCATGCCCAAACTGTGCTAGGACATTGAGAGCGTACTGGTGTTGGCAGAGGGAGAGAGAGTGGGCAGTGTGGTTACACTTGATTTCAACACTGAGGAGCCAAGTCGTAGGGCCAAGGTCTCTGAGCTTGAAGTGCTGTGCAAGCTTGGTGCGTATGCAATCTGCTGCCGCTTTGGTCTTGGTTGCCATGGTCATGTCATTGATGAATACCAGGATGATGATGTGTTCTTCACCTTGCTGAAAAATCCAAACACTATGTTCACAGATGACCCACTTGAAGCCCATTGAATCCAAAGCAGAATTCAACTTTTCATGCCAGACTTGTCCAGCTTGTTTCAATCCATACAGGGATTTTAGCAACTGCCACACCCAGGTATGACCTTTCTGCTTGAAACCTTCCAGCTGCTTCATGTAGACTGTTTCTTCAAGCTCACCATTCAGGAAGGCTGAAGAGATGTTGATGCTATACAGCTCTAGGTCTTCAAGAGCTGCAAGAGTGAATATGGTGTGGAGCAAGGACCAGCATGGGGTGGGTGCAAAGATCTCGCTGGCTTGGTAGTCGAACCCTAGGTGTTGCCAGAATCCTTGGGCTGTCAGACATCCCTTGTAATGCTCTACAGTGCCATCCAAGTTTCATTTAAGTTTGAAGACCCAACGTGATCTGATGGCACGACGACCAGGTGGAAGTTTGACCAGCTCGAACATGCTGTTTTCAACTAGGGCTTGCAACTCGCTTATGGCTGCTGTGTGCCACCCACTGGAAATAAAACAAGGTGTCCTGAGTCAGGGAATACTTGGGACATCCTCTGGAAAGCTATCATGTTAACATTGTGTATGGACTTGTAACATGCTTGTTTTGTTTAATATATATATAGCCCAAATATGTTTCAAAGCCAGACATACATATGAACATTTTAATTTTCATAGCATGTATTCTGTATTATCACAGGATGTGTTCACAATATGACCTTTTCCAGTGCATGAACAAAACACTCTGTGATAATATGGAATACACGCTATGAACATTTTAATTTTTCTATGTATGTCTGGCTTTTAAACATATCTGGGTGATATTAAATAAAACAAGCATGTTACAAGTCAATACACAATGTTAGCATGATAGCTTTCCAGAGGGTGTCCCAAGTATTCCCTGACTCAGGACACCTTGATTTGTTTCTAGTGACCGTGCACGTTCTGCAGGCAGGTGCTTCATAGCCTCCGCATAGGTGTGAGGCTCATCATCATGGGAGGAGGCTTTGAATGTGTGTGTTAGATCCCAGATCCGACCCATGTTATTCTGATGTTTCACGTATTCCGATACACCTTTTCCGCTTATTTCTGACATGTCCCCGTTATCATTCTTAGTCACGGCTCTATCTCGATATTACCCCGTACGTCTTATCTCGATATTACCCCATATGTCTTATCTTGATTCCCATAGTCGCTCCGATTTCGGAACTCTGTATCACACACCCTGATCTTCCATTCCCAATTTCGGAATCCCACATGTCTTAAATATGTTTCTCTTCATCAAAGCTTCTTTAGCTTGTAACTCATATCAAATCATATCAAATCATATCATATCGTATTGCATCATATTGCTTCACTACTTTTCATATCACTATATTTTGTACCACCCTCTATTATTACACTTTGTTCGCTTCAAACTTCTACCTGTAACAAGGCCTTCAAACCTTGCTCGGTATCCCAATTATTCTGACTATTCCAATTATTCCGATCACTCTGATCATTCTGATCATTCTGATCATTCTGACCCTACCTCATTCAACATCCCAGACCCTCCTTGATTACACTCGCCTTCCAGAAAAGCTAGTCTTTACTCAATATTGATTTATCGTTCCTCCTACCTTTCCACATTGACTATTCCACTTCCAAATACCCGAAGTCCCTGCTCATCTCCGATAAGTCTCAATGCATCATTGGCACTGACCTTCTGAATAGACCCGATCAATCGGAAACCCGATAACACTCCGGTCTTCAGTCTGAAATACCAGGGCACTAGAAATCCAAGAGGGTGCAACCCATAAGTTGAAGCCAACGCCTGTTGACAAGCATGATACTCGACAGTGCCTACTACACTACAAAAGACGCTCACTGCACACACGCCTATCTTCATCAGCTTTTGCCAGACCATCATCTGTTGTGCTACCTCCAGTCTGCCAGACACATCATCTCCACACTCATTCTATTTTTCATCGATTCTATTTTCAATATGCCATCCAGCATTGCCACCACCACATCCCATGATTCGTTTCAGATGACCACCAAGCCAGACATACACATTGGGCCACGCATTGAACTTCCTAGTCAATGTTCTCCCCTTGATGTTCATTTATCCAATCCTCCTCCACATGTCGCACATCATTGGTACTATCGTCTCTATATTGAATCTCCTGAAGGTCCATTCCAAGTATTCCCCTCATATCCTCCTTATTGCAT
The DNA here is from genome assembly GCA_015039355.1 of Ramaria rubella. Classification (NCBI taxonomy): domain Eukaryota; kingdom Fungi; phylum Basidiomycota; class Agaricomycetes; order Gomphales; family Gomphaceae; genus Ramaria; species Ramaria rubella. The sequence continues at coordinate 16,455 of MU134374.1, read as the reverse complement.
TCACGATTGCATATGGGTATTCGATCAAACCTTCCATGCTCCCTTCTATGTCATTGGTTTTGACCCAAACTTCGAACCAGTGAATGGTTGGCATTGTATCGTCCTCAGGAATAACTGGTACATCAAAGAGCATGGTCCAGGAACAGAGATTTGCTACAGTTATGTGCCTAAGGACTTCATCAAGCAAGACTTGTCTTTGTTCCCTCTCTGGAGGAAATTCGTATCCAAGTGTCATGATTGGTTCAAATGTTTCTGAGTTGTCATCAAGCCACATGACTCACTTACTCATCTTCGGAGATATTTGACAAGCAACTGGAATCCTATTGGACAGCTATGACTCATTTTCATCACCTGACTCACTCACTTCTTGGCTGTACTTCTATTTCCAATTGTTCCACATGGTCTATTGTCTATGACTCACTTCTATTCTAATTCTGGCTTCTATTTCAAATTTGCTGCCACATTTCTCTTCATTTTTTCGACCACCTGACTCATTTTTCCATTTCCTTACAAACCATCTTTCTATTTTGGTTTTCTGCCTCTCGCCGTTAGTCATTTCTCCTGTCTGCTGTCGACGACATTGTTGTATGGCATACTCGCATCATTTGTTGTTCCGCTCATGTATAGAAGGCCTGTTTCGCCTTAGTGTACCCCAATTCACCTCTTTTAGTTGGATTCTCATCTAAGTCTCAAGTCTAAGTCTACTACTATGTCTACTACTTCTACATCTACATCAAGGCCAGCTTTGTCAATCACATGACACTTGCTGTTGTATCTCATCTTCGTTTACGTCATCGTATTATGTCATCATCATTGTCACTGCTACATCCTCATCTTCATCCTTGTTCTACCTTTGTTGCTGCTGATAGCAAAGTGCACTGAGCCGAACACCAGTGTAAGTAGCCGTGCAACAACGACACCGCTACCCACTGTCTTTTGGATTCATTTCCGAAAGTAAACTGACACCGCCAATCCTGCAGTATTTTTCAAACACGTCAATGGTGTTCATACAATTGTGGCAGTAGCAGTCGACAACTTGACCATGACAGCAAACACTGGCACAGCTATATTCAAAGTGAAGGATCATTTTCATTTGAGGTTTAGTATGAAAGATCTGGGGAAGCTCCATTGGTTGCTGGGGATGGAAGTCATGGAAGACAAAGCCAGATGCACTATATCTTTTGCTCAGAGTGTGTACATTGACACTATTGTTGTATGCTTTAACCTGCAGAACACGGCTCTGGTCTCTATTCCCATGGATCCATATGCCACACTCTCTAAATCTCAATCTCCTTTGACTCTATATGAACAAGACGATATGAAAGCTGTGCCTTACTGTGAAGCCATCGGATCACTAATGTGGGCTGCAGTTGCCACCAGACCCGACATCTCTTTCACAGTCTCTACCCTGGCACAATTCATGGACAACCCAGGTAGACCTCACTGGGAAGCAGTCAAAAGAGTGCTGAAGTACTTAAAAGGAACATGAGATAAGAGGTTGACATTCAGAGAGGAAAGGAATGGCTTAGAAGGCTACACAGATGCAGATTGGGGTTCACAGGAACATCGTCACTCAATTTCCGGGTACATCTACCTTATTGACAGTGAAGAGATCTCTTGGAGTTCAAAGAAGCAGCCAATAGTGGCACTGTCATCTGCTGAAGCTGAGTTCATTGCCGCTACTAACGCTATGAAGGATGCACTCTGGATTCACTCTCTATTCGAAGAAATCACCTGTCCACTTTCCTTCCCTATCACTGTCTATTCCGACAACCAATCTGATATTGCCATCATAAAAGATCCTGAACATCATGCATGCACCAAGCATATCAACATTCGCTTCTTATTCATTTGCAAAACCGTCAAATATGATGCTATTTTCATCCAGTATTTGTCCGACTTATTTTGACTTAGAGGTTTAATTGTGATACTCAGTAGAATTTACCATAGTTTGAAGTCACGTGATAAAATAATCCTCCTCTGTTTTTGCTTTCTACTATCATGATCTTTTGTGAAATACTGTGGTATTCCACAAGTTATGGGCCCCATGCTCTAATTCACAATCTATCACTGATTCTACAATCCACCAGCCTCTCCACTATCACCATGAAGGATGAGCTGTTCAAATTGTTAAATGCCAGCAATTATGCAGACTGGTCTGCAAACATGCTAGCCCATCTGGCTACGCACAGAGTAGCATACATCCTTGAAAATGACAAAACTGCACCTTCCCATCTAGACCCTACAAAAGTCACCTCAGATGAACGAAAGGAAAGAAATAAGTGGAAAGTCGACATTGCCTCCACTGCTGGCCACATCTGGTTCAGTGTTGCAGATGCACAACAAACGTTCATCCAAGATGTCAATACTGATCCTAAAAGGATGTGGGCAATCCTCGCAGCCAGGGGTCAGCAAAAAACTGCAGGTCCTTGCTTCAATGCAATGACAGCCCTTTTTCAAGTACATCTTGCTGATGATGAACCCCTCACCGCCACTCTCAGCTGTGTGTCAAAACTCTCACAAACATGAAAAAGTCTTTGTCCAGCTGGTTACACACTTTATGATTTTGATGATGAGTTAGACTGTCACGTGCTCATACGCTCACTCAGAGACAGCTATGAGCACTTTGTCTCCACCATCATACTCACAGATAACATCACATGGGATGGACTTCAGAACAGCATTCAAAAATGAGGAGAATCAATGTTCCTCTCGTGCTGCACTTTTGGCCTCAGCACCACTTGCCATGCACACCACCATAGACTCAGCCTCCGCAAAAGAAGTCCACATGATGCACATGTTTGAAACAACCATAGGCACATGCTACATATGCCAAAGCACTGACCATCGCATGAACGCATGCCCTCTCCTAGCAGATGCCAAACTACATGCCATGAAGCTGAAGTCTAACGGTGCGAGCTCCAACTAGAAGAAAAAGTATACCAACAAGTCTGCAATGGACTCAACAAAGGAGGATAGTGCCAGCACGATCACCATGGCCACAAAAAGCAAGGTGCATTCCACCTGGCTCAAATCCCATGCAGCTGCTGACTGGAACACCGACACAGGAGCTTCTAGTCACATGATGACTCACCACCATTGGTTCCAAAGCTACATCCCTCACATTGTACCTGTTTGGCTTGCCAACAATTCTATCATCCACATGCAGGGAATGGGGTCAATCGAATTCCAACCCATTGTAGGAGGAAAGAAAATCTCCCCAGTCTTATTCCATGATGTATTACATGTCCTGCACATTGCGGCGAATCTACTATTCATTTTCGACCTCATGAGAAACAAAGGGTGGACCATTATCGGTGCCGAGGACACTGTGTCCTTTATGTGTGACAGAAAACGTTACTTTACTGCAACAGTTGATGCTAACAACACAGGATATCTCAATGGCACTGTCAACACTGTCATAGCTACTGAAAATCACATAAGCACACTGCCGCTTGACTTAAGCCTATGGCATCGCTGCTGCTCACATCTCAACTACAATGATGTACAATGCATGCACAGAGAAAACACCGTAAATGGAATGAAGTTAGACATACTAAAGCAGCCAGACCCAATATGTGAACCTTGCATTGGCGGGAAGCAACAACTCCATACCATTCCATGTGCCCCTGCTCAGAGATGCACCTGATTACTAGCTCTGATTCATTCCAATGTCAAAGGCTGTAAGAAGATTCTTATTCACACTAGACAGACTGTGCCAATATATGTATTGGTGTCTGCATGATGTGTGTATACAAGATTATCTATGCTTATATAATTACTTGTGGACAACTGTATAGTTGTCCACTATCTACAGGTGCCCCTAATGGGTTGCTTATATAATACCTCCCATAAACCACTCTGGTGGCTTATATTCCTTCATTGGTAGCATATATGCTACTGTAAGAATCTACATTCTTACATCCTCCCACAGACCAAACCTCAGGAAGGTTTGGGAAACTTCATGCTGATGGAGGATCAGCATATATGAGTACAGGTGCAGTCGATGATGACTGCACGGCTACTTTGACGGTATTGTCGTAGTAAATGGGGTTGGCTGGGTCGACTTCCATGGTAGTGTCATCTGCTGTAGCAGCAGATGCAGGCTGAGGGGTGGATGGGGTAGATGGTTCCATCATCGGCACGTTCATACGTGCCTTCAAGCGGGGAGGCCCTCCACCGCATCTGTCGAGCCAAGAATCATCGTCCGAAGTCAACGGTGCTCCCCAAAAGCCTGGGGGGCAAGCAGGTGTGGGTAGGTGAAGGCTGGTAAATTTCCGGCCTTCGCAGGCGTCGAGGACCCTCTGTGCGGTCTCATTATAGCAGACCTTGCTCTGCTTCTGCACGAGGTAGGGCTCAATGTTAATGAATGCCCTAGTGGGATCTACACCCACGTAGATGCCTAGCCATTGGGCTAGCTCATCGAGAGACGTACTCTCGTGAGGGCGTTTCCATTCGAACACCCTCTCGATGCTGGTAGATAACAGCATCAGGAGATTTTGCTGCCAGCTCATACCGGCAAGCTCAGCCCACCAGCCACAGACCATGAACAGGTCTGTCAGCTTTTGGAGAAAGACAAGACTGTCTTTCTTTGGCTTAATCAGTTTAAGCCATACCCAGATGTCAACATCCTCAAGACAGAGGGTGTTGTCGCAATTCCCACGGATAACAGGTGATACTCCCTCAGGGGAATACTCTATGGTGAACAACACATCCCTGAGATTGGGAGGCATGTCATGCGCCATCTCAAATGCTGGTGTTCGAGTAGCCAATCACTGCTCGCAGTCAGCACGCTTGATGATGGCATGCTGCGCGACATGGCAAATGTTGTGTGCGCAAGCGTAAGCTGCTCAACGAATGTTGGATCGTTGAGCGGGCAGGTGTCGAACCACTCTGCAGGTCGACGGCTTGTTTGCACCACAGTGGGGTGCAGTGCTTTTCCCAAAGGGCAGGGTAAAAAGCCCATATGCATTGCAGGCGGGTCACCGATGGCGGGGGCAATCCGAGAATGTAGTGACACCAGGTAAGGTGCCGCCAGCGTTCTCTGCTTGGATGCGGTCTTGCAACCGGCTCAGGTAGGTCCTACTGGTGACGCACCAGTAGTTGGAGTAGATGGACTTGCTGAGTCCATCATCTAATCTGGCAGCGATGTCAGATTGATTATGGTCGGCACTGATGGTGTTGACTTCATGGTTGACAGTTTGTCTGCCATTTTGCGATTTATCTGCCTCTCCTTGTCAAAAGCAGCGCAAACCGTGTCAAGCTCTGCATGGAGCTCACGTATGTCCTCTTTGAAGGAGGCTACCGCATCCTTAACAAAAGGGCATGCCATTTCAGTGAGTAATGGTGGCCAGGCCACTTCTAATGCACGTTCGATGTCGTGCATTTGAGGGTCGATAAGCTGCAGTTTTGTGGCTTGCAGCAAGTGCTGCGTGTAGGCATTGCACTCTGGGCAGGAGTCGCAATGGATGATTGCAATGGCGTCCTTGACACCATGCACCGTCCAGCTTTGCTCTTTTTGGAGCATTGCGAATTGTTCAGAGGCACTAAGGAGTGCCTCTGCTGAGTGATGTGTGTGGGATGCTTCGGTGTCCATGGATAACAATTGTTTGCCAGTCACGCTGGTGCAAGTGTGGAGGTGGATGGTAAAAATTACCTTGAAGCGGCGATCAATTCGTCACTTAAATGCAGAGCAAGTGCACCCATTGCATCATGTGACCACTTTCACGTGACATCGTTGCGTCGCACAAATCGTTGACATGGATCGTTTTCGTGTCGAGTGCTTTTTATTAAGGACTCATTCATCATCTCTCTCATGCCTTATGAGGCATGATTAGGAAGCTCTAGTGGCTTCCTAACTCCCCTTAGCTCTAGATAGGCATCTAGCACTTCTAACTCTCTGTATGCAGAGAGTGGTTCCCAGGTGACATCTCCCAATGTCCACCTTACTTGTAACTCCAGCTTGGAGTTAATAGTCCAGTGATGAGCCAAAATCTCATCTATGAACCATTCTGGTTCTTCTTCTTTTCCAAAGTTGTAAATATAATTTACGTCACGATGAGGAAATCATTCGTCGTCATTGGGCATATGCGGTCTGATTAGACTCACATGAAACTTTGGTAGTATCCTCTGAGCCGTGAGCTCTGGAGGTAACTCAATTTTCACGGTAGAGATGGAATTGTCCACTTCTATAACTGGATACGGCCCAATATAATTGGGCACTAATTTCTTTGCCCATCCTTTAGGTAAGGACAGGTTCTTTGTAGACAGATATACTAGCTGTCCAACTTCATATGTCATTCCTTGATGGCATCTGGTATTAGCAGTATCTGTCTGCTGTACTCGGCTCGTGATGATGGCATTGTGAGCATCAATCAGATTCCACAATGCTTGTTGTGTGAACTGCCATACTCCTCTGAAGGTAGTATCCACTGATAGTACCTGCCCGATACGGGGCAGGTATCCACTGTTCAATTCGAACGGTGAGTATCCTGTGGTTGCACTGATTGAGCTGTTCGATGCAAATTCTACCATTGGGCATTTCTCGGCCCAATCCTTCTGATCACTCTGCACGGTAGTGCAGAGTATTTGCCCTACAGAATGATTCGCTCATTCTGTTGCTCCATCCATCTGCAGGTGGAATGCTGTGGACATGAGCAGCTTTGTGCCCATTATATGCTGCAATTCCGTCCAGAATATGGAGGTGAATTTGGAGTTGCGATCCGATATAATTGACTCCAGTACTCCATGCAATCATACTACCTCTTTGAGGTATAACCACGCAACTTGTTGTGCAGTCACTCTCGTCGTAGTTGGCACTATATGCACCATAGATGTGAGTCTGTCAATCACGACTAGTAAATAGTTGTGACCCTTCGATTCTGGCAATGGACCAACAAAATCCATTCCGATAGACTGCCATGGCCTATCAGGTATCAGCAGGGTATGCAATAACCCTGCTGGTCATCTATTGTCCTTCTTTGCAGCCTGACAGGCTGCACAGGATCCACAGAACGACTCTATGTCAGCTGCCATTCCCAACCACCAGTACGATTGCCTGATGTACTTGTTGGTTTTGAATTGCCCAAAATAGCCAACTATATGTGCATGATCGATGATTATCTTGACCATTCTCCTCCCCTTGGAAAAAAATTCCCAGGGAAGACACACTACGTCTTTATTGAACTGGTTCTTTGTCCAAACCAGTCTGTTTCTCACCCCCGAGGGTGAGCCTCAGGATTTGCCAATACTTTCTTAAGTATTGGATCTGTTCCATAGCCATTGACTACAGCTAGTTTTAGGTCAAACTCACGTTCTACACGTGAATGTAGACTCTCTGAGTCTGCACCTGACACTGTAGCTCGTACATCGTCCTCCTCCTTACCTCCCACCTGTATGGAAGATTCTTTCCTTGCTTGTTTCATATGCTGCGCATCTATGACATGCTGCTCTATTGCCTCTTGTAATTGTTGCAATTGTTGCGCTGTGGCCATTTGTATTTCAACGAATCTATCCATTGGGAGGAATTCTCCTTCCGGATCTAGCCACGCATCTGCATCGACATACTCTTCTGCTGGGTGAATTTCCCCCTGCTTGTCATTCTCATAATAGCGCGACAGGCAGTCAGCTACCTTGTTCTCCACTCCCAGTACATGTACTGTGGTATAGTTGAATCTGGAGAGAAACTCCCACCAGCACACCTGTCTGTCAGACAGATGCTGTTGTGTCTCGAAGTATTCGAGACCTTTGTTATCTGTCACCAGTGTGAACTGGCGACCTAGCAGCTTATCCTCCCACTTCATAAGTGCTACAAGGATAGCAATCGTCTTGTGCTCATGCATTTTGTAATGCTGTTGCGTGGGACTGAACTTCTTTGATAGAAATCCTGCTGGACGACAAGTCATCCAGTCCGGACCTTGTCCGTAAACTGCCCCAACTTTCAGATTTGGAACCGTCGGTCACAACATAAATGGGTTCTGAGCTAGCATGATTTATCAGCTTCAGAATTGGAGCCTTACATGCTAGCACTTTGATGGATTCAAAGCACTTATCCATCAAGGGTGTCCATTGAAATGTCCTATTGTTGCGCGCACTTCCTGATAAGGGAGTTGTATATGCTGTCAAATCTGGCATATATGGTGCCAGATACTGCACGAGTCCAAGAAATCGTTGGACTTTGTTAAATGTTTGAGGTCTTCTCCAACCTCGAACCTTCTCCATCTTATCTGCATCAGCATGTATGCCTTTGTCATCTATCATGTGACCAAGGCATTCCATATGAGGCAAATACAAATCAATCTTGGATTGGTTTCCGCTGAGGAACAAATGTGCCTCACATAGAATATCAAACACCTGTCAAAGGTGTTTTTCGTGCTCTTCTATAGAGCTTGGGTACATGAATATGTCATCCAGGTAGACGTGGACTGATCGACCAATTTGGTTACGAAAAATCAACGTCATGAGACATTGAAATGTAGACGGTGCATTGCAGTCGCCAATGTGCATAACCCAACTTTTGAATGTACCGAATATGGTTGTGAAGGCCATCTTGTTGACGTCCTCCTTGACTACGCGTATTTGTTTGTACGTGTTGGACATGTCAAGTTTGGATCGGTACATGGCATGAGCTACGTTGTGCTGAATCGTATCCTGGTCTGGGAAGGGCATAATGTCCTTCACTGTGTTGTCATTGTGTAGATGTAGGTCTATCGCTGTTCTGAGCTTTCCGTTTTTCTTTGGAATGCATAGCACTGGTGCTGCAGAATGTACTGACACTGATACCCACCAACCAGCGGTGGTATACCGGTCGACTTTGTTGATCAGTTCATTTCAAAGTGCTTCCAGGCACTTCAGTAGTCGATAATGAAACTGTTTGGTTTCATCCACAAACTTAATTTCATGGTTAATCTCCCTCCAAGGAGGAAGTTCTAATGGCACACCTCTGAAGAGGTCTGCGTACTCTAGTTCCCATCTTTCCCTTAGTTTGGGAAAGTCCTCTGCCATCAATGACAGTGGCTTGGTGTGAGTACATCCCTTGTCAATCCCATTGGTACATTGGTCGAGTAGACCAACGTCAATGTTTCTTTGGTTTTCTTTCCCTTTTCCCTTGTCTTGCCTCCCATCTGGCGAGCTCATTGATGGCTCCATGTGCAACGAAGAGCCAGTCTCAAGTCATGGTTTGTGGCTCACTAGTTTGGGCTTAAGACTTGTGATTCAAGTCTTATGTTGTAAGAATGTAGATTCTTACAGTAGCATATATGCTACTATTTAGGACATATAAGTCACCAGAGTGACTTATGGGGTTTGTATTATATAAGTCGCCCACAAGGGGCGCCTGTAGATAGTAGACAACTATACAGTTGTCCACAAGTAGATTACATAAGATACCTTTTTTACTTGTAAACCACACCATCGCAGACACCAATACAATTATTGGCTCAGTCTGTTAGTGTGAAACAGTAAAGCTCTTACACTTTTTTGACTGCCAATCCTATTGGCAGCACTGCGATAAAGAAAAGATCAACCGATCTTTGGTTACCCAGAAACTGACGAGTTTAACACTTGCTGGAATCTTTGGAAACAGTAAACAGACGTTTGCTGTTTATTCTTCTACATTCAATAGAAGAATGCCATAGTGTGGCTGATAGATCGTAGATCTATGGTGTCGATAAGGAATCGAAGCCAAACGTCTAGATCCAGAGAGGATCCAGATACGTCTGGAGCTGCAACCAAGGGCCCAGACAGGAGAACTGAGTCTGCCCACGACGTGGACAGGCAAACGGGAACACCGACGAGGGAAACTAGTTCTCATAAAGCTACCACGCCTGTAGTTTCCAACTCTAGGAGTTGAAAGCGACTATTGGCGGATCCAAGAAGATCCGCACCAGAGGAATCAGAAATGGATGAGAGATTGCCCGTTCAGAGAAAGAAGAAAACTTCGACTAGGTCGAAGTTACGATCGTCTCTCGATGAATTGAGAGAGCCGCTGACGAGCGACACAGACAATTCGCCAGGGTTGCAAATGTCACAGCTCCTGCATGTCCAAGAACATTGCAAATCGCGAAGTTCACCGTCCCAAACAGGGATGATAGAGCAGGGGTTGGCACACCAGGATGAAGAAACCCAGCAATACAAACGTACAACTGGACATATTGCCCAGATGATTATGGCCCTCAAAGAGAGCTGTAAAAACGTAGGCACTACGCAGGAAGTGAGCCAATGAGCGGCTGAGGCAGCTCGTGCAGTGGATGAAGCCGCAAACCAACTCCAAGCATTAGGAGATGGTATGGAACTGTTAATACAGTCCTTGGAGGAGGAAGTACAGGGACCTTTGCGAGGAAAGGCCCCCGAGTGTGGCAACAATCCCAATAGGGATCATGAAGTAGACCGTGAGGCAGAAAAGGCTCGCAGGAAGCGAGACAGACAGAGGATGCCACCTCCGTCTGGGCTGAGCACTAGGATTGGTCCTCGAGAACCTAGTGTTACGATAGAGCAAGACAGTGGTAGTACGCACTGGCGTACTGAGGAGGAGACAGATCGCAAGCTAGAGGCTCGTGATAGAGAAAATATCCACGAAGGAATTCGAAGATCAAAAAAACTTATAATAAGTGCTCAAAGCAGTGACCCAACAGTCACTGTGGGAGATGATGAAGTCTGACGCCGATAGCGTCAGTACCACGACTAGCATTCACGTTAGTCTTGAACACGAGTTCGATCACTGGGATAGGATCGAACAAAAAGCAGCATGACGGAAGCACCGTGTGCTAGAGGTCCGTGCTAAACACGTGGAAAAATTAGTCGAAGAAGCATATACTGTGGGGATCGAAGGTGAGGCCTTCGATAAACTGATTGAGTCTGCGAGAGTAGCTCGATCCGCCCTCAGTAGCAGCTATAGACTGAGGGATGCGTTTCTAATGGCTGACAAACGTCAACTGTTGTATCAGATCGACGAAGACATCGTCAATCCACCAGTGCAACAGGACATGAATACTCACATTCCCCAGCCGCACAGGCAGATACAAGCGATACTGCATGCGGTATCACTGGCAGTCATGGATCCTGAACGAAGGATTCAGGAGACAGGAGGAAATCCATCTGCATATGTAGATGGAGTCGCAAAGATGGTGCAAGCTGCCCTTGAGAAACACAAGGACAGCGAGCCAGACAAATCCGTGCTTGCCAAAGCCAGAGTAAAACTCCCTCACCTAGCAGAATATGCTGGGAAAGCGGATCTCGAAGAATTCGAAAACTTCGTTTCAGGGATCCTGAGATGGTTAGGCATGAATAGTCTATTGGGACTGTCCAGCATGGAACTCCAATAAAATTATTTAGGCACGCGCCTCAAGGGCAAAGCATTGGAGTGGTATGCTCGAAATATCGAGCATCATGATCGAGTCATAATCAACTGGACCCTGGAAAGTGCAATTGCTGGGTGACAACAGCAATTCCTTCACGCACTCACGCACAGGCATGCATCAAATAAGTTCGATACAATTGTGCAAGGGACCAGAACCATTCAGGAATTACTGAATGATATTACGAAGTATGCGGCGCAGATGATACATCCGCTAGATGAGTATATGATCTGCAAACGGTTTGTAGCAGCGCTTAGAGAAGCACTGCATCATGAAGTCTTAAAATTAGGATATACGACAGAATTCAGTGCAATAACTGAATTATATGAAGCCGCAAAGGCAGTAGAGGATGCGTCTCAATATGACATCAGGTCGCAAAGAACAGAATCTAGCAGCGCGCATGCACTGCAGGCAAAGCCAGCATTGACAATTAGTCTAAATCAGGCTGGGCCGAGCTCATCCTGAGCTCCCAACACAGGAAGCCATCCTACTGCAAAGCAGACGATATATTGTCCACCTAACGCTCGACCTCAAGCCTAAACGAGGCTGAGTATACCCCAAGCAGGGGTACAGGCTACGCAAAGAGCTGGAGCGATCATTGCTTCACATCCTTTGCAAAAACCTTCTGGAGGTTCAGGGGGTCAAGGACGTAGCACAGAGATAACGTGCTATGAGTGTGGACAGGTTGGGCATATCAAGCCGAATTGCCTGCAATGGAAGAACAAACTGCGCATAGCAGGTGCATGGTGGGAAGAAGTGGTTGAACACTCAGGGAGTGCTCAAGAAAGGGAGGAGGAGCCACCAAGTGGCAAACTGGATGAGCGAATGAATGTCCAAGATGACCATGAGAGTGAAATCGGCAAACTAGTCGCTGATTACCAGTCGGAAATTATGCCCTATCAATGGGATAATGACGACGATACAAGAATGCAAAGCTCATATCGAGCAGACGGAGTATGTCCGCTAGAAGGATCGTATGAAGAAAGGCGGCGCATATATGCGGTGCAGACACCAACTATCACAATCAGTGATGGTTTAAGCCGAAACAATGTCTTCCGTACACACACTGTCAGTTTACCTTCAGAAATGAATCTAAAAGACAGTGGGTAGCGGTGTCGTTGTTGCACGGCTACTTACACTGGTGTTCGGCTCAGTGCACTTTGCTATCAGCAGCAACAAAGGTAGAACAAGGACGAAGATGAGGACATAGCAGTGACAATGATGATGACGTAATATGATGACGTAAGTGAAGACAAGATACAACAGCAAGTGTCACGTGATTGACAAAGCTGGCCTTGATGTAGACGTAGAAGTAGTAGACATAGTAGTAGACTTAGACTTGAGACTTAGACGAGTGAATCCAACTGAAAGAGGTGAATTGGGGTACACTAAGGCGAAACAGGCGTTATTACGATTCCCTAGGAGGATGAAGTCTGACAGGAATCGTTTGTACCATCCTGTAGGATATCAAAAGTTCATTTGCATTTCTCTATTGCTGTTCCCACGAATAGAATTGATTAGACTTTTTTTGTTCCCATGATTAAAGATTTGAAGTTCCCACACTTGAGATAGTGTTCGCTAGTTCATGATGGTCCCAATTTGGTATCGGCTGTGGCCGAAAATAGCCTGAGGATTCTCCATACTATCGCACTTTGCCCACAGGTTTTCAGGGGCTGGTTCATTGCAGATAAGCTTTTCTGTGTATACTAAGATGATCTCCCTTTACGGTTTCTGAAACCATGCTTTCCTTCCAATGCTAGACCTCGAAAGTGATCATGAAAACATAGTCACGTGATCGTACTATCTGTAATCCTACCCTATTTATAGACACTTTCATTCTAATTTTGATAGACATGCAACAAGCACTTGCAATAAATGGAGATTTTTTGTCTGACTGACTGGTGGATAGTTCTTTTCCAGCTGAATACTTTGAACAGTGTTTGTGATGTCCCATCTCACGTAACATTCAATTGCAGCTAATACGCCTGCCAGTGGCCTGGCTTCCGAGTCCTCTAATTCTAGTCGAGCACAATTTGTTATACTCCAACAGCAGTGTAAGCACCAACACCAGAACTCAATTGGTTTAAAATTTATGCGTGGCTGGTGTTGATGCCCCATTTGCCATTTTCCCTATGCATTCTCTTGTATTGGCTTGCTAGCCAGCACCTTTAAGGATAATTCAGCAGTTCAGTTCATTTTAAACTTTTACAAAATGAACTGAATGAACTGTGAATTGTTCATGCAGCCAGTTCAGGTTGTCCAGGTGACCCGACCAGACCTTGAATGGCGCACTAAGTCTGACTGCCATGAATATTTTAGCAGTACATTCATATAGGTCCACGTATATGGTGGCAGATATGCCTCATTCGACACTGCAGAAAAACTCATTGATTTGGGAATCACATTACACACACCCATATCCCTCTATATATTCTTCACCGGAGAGACAGCACATTCACCACGTTTTGGGTATTAGTGTTCGGGGCTTGCGCATATAGAGCTGCGTGAGAATACGCTATGTATTTGCAATACAAAAGCTCTGAGTATGCAGAGGGTGAAGTACAGTGAGTTGGCACCAACGGGGCTGGCCACTTGAAGTTCGAGTGCAGGTCGGATTTCAGATTTCCAAGGGTGAAATACACTAGCTACCCACATTTTTAAGTATATACAACTCTTTAGGATATGTGGAATATGAACACCAATGGGTATTTCCAAAATGTATCATACTTGGAGCCCCAGATGCCTTTAAGTCCCTTCCACTGTATCTACTGTGATGCCTGGCAGGTATTCAGAACATCAGGTATTCCAGAGTGCTGTCAAGTGTCGCACAAATTTCCAAATTTCATATATTCAAATAAGTATGATTGCATCATTGTACCAATACAAGCTAATCATCCAGGTCCCCCATAACTTTGTCCTCATCATACGGCAGCTTGCCATGACAATAAAAGTTGTTGTCCCGTTGCGCAACAGCCATCTCAATGTGTGGCACTGGTGTCGATGTCGGCTCTGGAGGTTTAATGGAGAGCAAACGTGTGCCCATGTCCATACTAGCCCACTATTTGCTTCTACCCGATTGCCTTTGTTGCGTGTGACTGCAGGCTGTTACTTTGTCGGCTGGAGCAGTTGCGGGGGAGAGAACAATAAGCTAGACATAGACGATCAATTGACAGGGGGGATACACACCTTGGTGGCTGACCCGCCAGGAGCCTTTGGGGTTGGCAAGATTGTGGTTTTGGAACAGAATTGACCTCGTTGCTGCCATCGACAAGTGATAATAGCTCATCATCGAATGATGGCATGTCCTGATGTGCCACAGACGTATGGGTGGTGAGTATGATTCATTGGTCGAGGTACTTACAGGAATTCCGTTAGAGTATACGTGGCTTGAGGTAGATCTGTGCTCATGAGTCATAGTGTTGGTGGGGTCAACTGCAATTGAGGTGCACACGGGTAGCAGGGCAGCGATAACGAGAGTGGGGATGATGGAGAAGGAGCAGGAGTCATGTGCATGGTCTGTGAGTATGGTCTGTGAGTGAGTTCAACACATCGTGAATGCATTACAGGAAAGGATACAATGGGACAAACCTAGGAAAAATGATTGAGAATATGGTGGGAAGGAGTACGAGTTGAGCTGCGGCTATAACACAAATGTCAGCTTCAATGGACTCTGCAGGGAGAAGAAAATGGTTATGGGGTGACGCACTGTTGACATGTCCACCATAGCTTGCTATCTGCGATTGTCAATGCGTGTGCAGGGGAGTGGTGGGTGGCGAGAAAAGGGGTCTGTCACCACTTGTCACCAAGAGGTTCGTAATATATACTGGTGTACATCTTGTGTGAAATTTTCTAAGTCAATTTTTGATTACAGGAACTCACAGAAACTCACATGCAGTTCTATGCTCTTGCGTGCAACTTTTGGCATTCTGATGTCTTTGTGTGCGAGCTCACAAGACTGAAAGTTTAGATAGGGTGTATCTTTGTAGATATGTGCATCTAATCTAGTATTCAAGCATACCAGCTGCTTGCGTGCTCTGGGGGCCTCTTGGGCTCAGACGTGATCTCAGGCACTTGAAGGTATTGAACCTCCTGATTCTGCTCCTTATGTGGACCGCACATGTTTGCACCAGCATTGGTTACATGGACTCTCAAGGACTCCAATGTATTCAAACTAGTATGAATACAAACCGACCAGCCACTCGCAATGACGTAGCCCAGTTGGATCCCAATCAGTCCACGTAAGCACATTGAATCGGCGACCGTGTTGGCACTCCATCGCGATGATGTAAGTAATGAGCATATTATAGTAGTGACTGTAGACATTCTTCTGCATAGAGTAGCACGCAATGTACCCTATGGCTTGACTCGTGGAGGTGAATTTGATTCAGGAAGTTCTTCTGAAATGTTACTTAACATAGCGTCAAACACCATTGGAATTTGCAACATACATTGCGTCCCTACTAACCTCATCTAGGTGCGTCCATTGCCTGGGCTGTATATCTGAGGTATACCTGCAAAGTGACTCTATTTTAGTACTAAATTGGTTTGAATAGCACTTCCTGTGCGTATGGGAGGAAGTGCGCTTACTTATTTGCAGCACTTATTAGGAACATGGCCCAACTGCACTCACCGTTTTGAATCTGTGAACATACAATTAGACTCTAGACGTACGACAGTTCCTAATTCCAGCCTGTTTTTCTTTTGACCTTCGTTTCAACATAAAAAAAAAAAAAAGAAAAACAGACCATTCACAGGCCTGCAATTAGAGGTTTGCCACAATACGGTGTTTTTTTTTGTTTTTTTTTTTGGACGAACAGCTAGGGAAAAAAGGGGTAACCTTTCAGACATCACATGTGTGACCAGAAATTAAATACTCCACAGTAACTTACTTTTCTTATGCATCAGCTGCAATCATTATGCACAGGCAAGCATTATTACCTGGGAAAGGAAGCAAGGGCTGTAATTTGACATTTTTTTAAGGCAATGGCCTTTAGTTCATTAATAGTGAAGCCAACACCCTGTTCCAGGAGACAGCACCCCATTACACAGGCGGCTGCCCAGATATACTGATTTCTTGAAGTCAATGGTGGGAAAACACCAT
>MU134373.1:231803-283176 GCA_015039355.1 Ramaria rubella | reverse complement strand
CAAGGGCAGCTCGCACCATCTTTGCGACTCCATCTACATACGTAGACAGATTTCCTCCTACCTCCTGGATCCTCCTTTCAGGATCTGTAACTGCTAGCGATACCACACGTGGTATTGCTTGTATCTGCCTGTGCAGCCGGGGGACATGACTATTCACATCCTGCTGCACTGGCAGATTGACGATGTCTTCGTCAATCTGATACAATGGTCAACGTTTGTCAGCTGTTAGAAAAGCATCCCTCAGCCTATAGCTGCTACTGAGGACAGATTGAGCCACTCTCGCTGACTCAATCAGTTTATCGAAGGCTTCGCCTTTGATTCCTACAGTATAAGCCTCTTTGACTAGCTTATCTGCGTGTTGAGCCCGGAGTTCTAGTGCACGGTGTTTCCGTCACGATGCCTTATGTTCAATCCTATCCCAGTGATTGAACTTGCGTTCAAGACTAACGTGAATGCTAGTCGTGGTACTGATGCTATCAGTGTCAGACTTCATCATCTCCCGCAGTGACTGTTGGGTCACTGTTTTGAGCACTTCTTGCTCATTATAAGTTTTTTTTGATCTGCAAATTCCTTTGCGGATATTTTCTCTATCACAAGCCTCTAGCTCACGATCTGTCTCTTCCTCAGTACGCCGGTGTGTACTGATGCTGTCTTGCTCTATCGTGACACTAGGTTCTCGAGGACCACTTCTAGTGCTCGGCCCAGACAGAGGTGGCATCCTCTGTCTGTCTCGCTTCCTGCGAGCCTTTTCTGCCTCACGGTCTACTTCACGATCCCTATTGGGATTGTTGCCACGCTCGGGGGCCTTTCCTCGCAAAGGTGCCTGTACTTCCTCCTCCAAGGACTGTATTAACAGTTCCATGCCATCTCCTAATGCTTGGAGTTGGTTCGTGGCTTCATCCGCTGCATGAGCTGCCTCAGCCGCCTGTTGGCTCACTTCCAGTGTAGTGCCTACGTTTTTACGGCTCTCTTTGAGGGCCATAATCATCTGGGCAATATGTCTGGTTGTACGTTCGTATCACCGGGTTTCTTCATCCCGGCGCGCCGACTTCTGCTCTATCGTCTCTGTCTGGGACAGTGAACTTCGCGATCTGCGATGTTCTTGGACATGCAGGAGCTGTGACATTCGCAACCCCGGCGAGTTGTCCATGTTGCTCGCGGCAGCTCTCTTGACTCATCAAGAGATCATCATCAAGAGATCATCGTAACTTTGACCTAGTTGAAGTTCTCTTCTTTCTCTTAATGGACGATATCTCATCTGTTTCTGATTCCTCCGGTGCAGATCTTCTTGAATCTTCCGATAGTCGCTTTTGACTCCTAGAGTCGGAAGCTACAGGCGTTGTAGTATTACGAGGACTAGTTACCCTTGTCGGTGTTCCCATTCGCCTGTCCACGTCGTGGGCAGACTCAGTTCTCCTGTCTGGGCCCTTGGTTGTGGCTCCAGACATATCTGGATCCTCTCCGGATCTAGATGTTTGGCTTCGATTCCTTATCGACACCATAGATCTACGATCTATCAGCCACACTGTGGTGTTCTTCTGTTGAATTTAGAAGAATAAACAGTAAACATCTGTTTACTGTGTCCAAGGATTCCGGTGAGCGTTAAACTCGTCAGTTTTTTGTGTAACAAAAGATCAGTTGATCTTTTTCTTTATCGCAGTCCTGCCAAAAGTATTGGCAGTCAAAAAAGTGTAAGAAACTTAATTGTGTCACACAAACAGACTGAGCCAATATGTTATTGGTGTCTGCGACAGCGTGGTTACAAGTAAAAAAGTGTTTCTTATCTAATCTACTTGTAGATAACTGTATAGTTGTCCACTATCAACAGGCACCCCTTGTGGGCAGCTTATATAATACAACCCCATAAGTCACTCTGGTGACTTATATGTCCTAACTGGTAGCATATATGCTACTGTAAGAATCTACATTCTTACAAGATAACACCCTCCAGCTAGAGAATGTTGACGTATGGGTTTGGCTCAAGCTCATTAAGCCCAGGAAAGACAGTTTAGTCTTTCTTCAAAAACTGACGGAACTGTTTACAGTCTGTGGCCAGTGGGCCGACCTTGCTGGCTCGTGCTGGCGTCAAAGCTTGCCAACGCTATTATCCACTAGCGTCGAAAAAGTGTTTGGGTGGATGCACTCTCCTGAGAGCACCACACTCCACAAACTAGCCCAGTGGCTAGGAACGTACGCGGGAGTAGATCCCTACTTTGTGCAGAAGCAGAGCAAGGTCTGCTATAATGAGACTGCACAAACGGTTGTCAACGCCCGTGAAGGCTGGACATTCACCAGTCTTCATATACCCATGTCCCTGCATTCCCCAGGCTTCTGGGGAGACCTTACTTCATCCGACAACAATTCGTTGCTCAACGGACGAGGCGGAGGGCCTCCCCGGTCGCAGGCACGTATGTACGTGCCATTGACAGGACCCCCCACTCCATCTGCTCCCCCGCCTATATCCACTAATGCAGTGGATGAGAACCCAATGGAGGTCGACCCAGCCGACTCCATATACTATGACAACACTGTCGAAGTAGCTGCGCAGTCATCATCGACTGCACTTGCACCTGCCTATGCTGACCCTCCATCAGCATAAAAATATTGCCTGAACCTCCAGAGGTTCAGTCTGTGGGGAGGATGTAAGAATGCATATTCTTATATACATATATAGTAGCATATATGCTACTATCTTAGGTAGATAAGTCACCAGAGTGACTTATGGGTTGAATTATATAAGCCACCCACTAGGGGTGCTGTCGGTTTACTTTCGGAAATGGATCCAAAAGACAGTGGGTAGCGGTGTCGTCATTGCATGGCTACTTACACTGGTGTTCAGCTCAGTGTGCTTCACTATCAGCAGCAACAAAGGTAGAATGAAGATGAAGATGAAGACGTAGCAGTGATGAAGATGATGATGTAATATGCTGATGTAAGCGTAGATGGGATACAACAGCAAATGTCATGTGATTGACAAAGCTGGCCTTGATGTAGACGTAGAAGTAGTAGACGTAGTAGTAGACTTAGAAGACTTAGACTTGAGACTTAGACAAGTGAATCCAACTGAAAGAGGTGAATTGGGGTACACTAAGGCGAAACATGCCTTATATACATGAGCAGAACAACAAACGATGTGAGTATGCCATACAATGATGTCGTCGACAGCAGACAGGAGAAATGACTAACGGCAAGAGGCAGAAAACCAAAATAGGAAGGTGGTTTGTAATGGAATGGAGAAATGAGTCAGGTGGTCGAAGAAATGAAGGGAAATATGGCAGCGAATTTGAAATAGAAGCCAGAAATAGAATAGAAGTGAGTCACAGACAATAGACCATGTGGAACAATTGGAAATAAAAGTACAGCCAGGAAGTGAGTGAGTCATGTGAAGAAAATGAGTCATAGCCGTCCAATAGGATTCCAGTTGCTTGTCAAATATCTCCGAAGATGAGTAAGTGAGTCATGTGACTTGATGACGACTCAGAAACATTTGAACCAATCACGACACTTGGATATGAATTTCCTCCAGAGAGGGAATGAAGACGAGTCCTGCTTGATGAAGTCCTTAAGCACATAACCATAGCAAATCTCTGTTCCTGGTCTGTGCTCTTTGATGTACCAGTTATTCCTGAGGACGATACAATGCCAACCATTCACTGGTTGGAAGTTTGGGTCAAAACCGATGACATAGAAGGGAGCATGGAAGGTTTGATCGAATACCCATATGCAATCGTGAACACGATAAGGAGGATATGAGGGGAATACTCGGAATGGACCTTCAGGAGATTCGATGTAAAGAGGATAGTACCGACAATATGCGACTTGTGGAGGAGGACTGGACAAATGAACATCAAGGGGAGAACATTGACTAGGAAGTTCAATGCATGGTCCAACGTGTATGTCTGGCTTGGCAGTCATCTGAAATGAATCATGGGATGTGGTGGCGGCAATGCTGGATGGCATATTGAAAATAGAATCGATGAAAAATAGAATGAGTGTGGAGATGATGTGTCTGGTGGACTGGAGGTAGCACAGCAGATGATGGTCTGGCAAAAGCTGATGAAGATAGGCGCGTGTGCAGTGAGTGTCTTTTGTAGTGTAGTAGGCACTGTCAAGTATCATGCTTGTCAGTGCTTGTAGATAGTGGACAACTATACAGTTGTCCACAAGTACTTAGATAATCATAATCTTTTACTTGTAACACACAAACTTGCAGACCCCAATACATATATTGGCTTAGTCTATTTAGTGTGAACAATCAGATTCTTCCACTTTTGCAACAACATGTACTTTACAGCGAGTGACTTCATTCTTTTCATTGCATTTACGTGTGAAGCAAGCACAGCTTCCTATAATTTTTAGACCTTCTGGGACATCAGATCATGGGACAAGTGTCCAGACTTTATGATCATTGAGTGATTCACATTTCATCATCATAGCCTGCTTCCCATTCCGTCACATTGTAGGCCTGTTGAGCCTCTTTGTAGTTCTTTGGGTCATCTTGTGTAACACCCAGGGGCCAGGAAGTCATCTATCTGGTCATCAGTCAAGGGTTCGTCATTGAAGTAGTGTGCCTGGTCTTTGGGAGGAGGGTGTTCTATAGCTGCCTTGCATGCATTTTTTGCCTGGTCAGTATTTTCAGCACTAGCCTTAATCTCATCTCCAATTTCATCTAGGTGTGATCTACGTGGGATATCTTTGGATGTCACTCCTGCAGCTGATGGTTTGGATACGTGCAAGGTTTGATGAGGTTCAAAAACTGGTAGTGGTATCGGTTCTTGTTCATGGATCTCCTGTTGTGGAGGTGGGATGACATTGTTAGTAGGGTTGTGAGGTTCAACATCATCATCATCATCGTCTATATCGGTCTGTTTGGTGAGTGTAGGTCTGAAGGGCCGATCATGACGATCTTTTGATTTGATGAACTGTACATTGCAAGAAATGATGATCCTTCCTGATATGTTGTAGCACCTATATGCTTTGGAATTTAGTGAGTAGCCAACAAGTCCTGAGTGTGTATAGATTTTTGCCTGGTGTTCATTTTGTATCAGTATGAATGCCTGGGAGCCAATTTCACGCAGGTGGGATAGATCAGGTCAATGTCCATAAAACATCTTGAATGGTGTTGTCTTTTAAGTTCTTCGTTGGCATATGGTCCTTCAAGTATGCTGTGGTATGGACACATTCACCCCAGAGTTTGGGTGAGAACTTATTCTCAGACATAATAGCCCTTGTGTGGTTGAAGAGAGTTCTATGGCAGTGTTCAGAACAGCCTAGATGTTAGATCCCAGATCCGACTCGCGTTATTCCGATGTTTTCCGTATCCTGATAAGCCCCTTTCTGCTTATTTCTGACATGTCCCCATTTATCATTCTTAGTCACGATTCTATTTCAATATTATCCCTGTACGTCTTATCTCAATTTCTGTATTCACTCCAACTCTGGAACTCCGTACCACACACCCTTATCTGTCCGTTTCCGATTTCGGAATCCCGCATGTTCCTAAGTATGCTCTCCCTTGCTCAAGCTTTCTTTAGCTTGTATATCTTGTTGTATATCTTGTTGTATATCTCATTACTTCATCTCGTTACCTCATTATCTCAATATAACCCGTAATGTCCTGCACACCTAATATATCTTGTCTACCCTATATCATTATATTTTTTATTACACTTCATCACTCCAAGTTCTATCTGCAATAAAGCTTTCAACTTTATTCAATATTCCAATTATTCCAACCCTGACATATCCAACATTCTGAAACCCCCTCTTTGATTACACTTGCTTTTCTGTAAAGCTAAACCCTTACTCGATATTCATTTATCATTAACCCTATCTCCTCCCACATTGGTTATTCCGATTACGAGTACCCAAAACCTCCCGCTCATCTCTGATAAGTCTTAACATATTATTTGTCACTGATCCTTCCAAATAGACCCGACCATCAGAACCCCAATAATTCTGTCCAGTCTTCAGTCCAAAATACCAGGGCACTAGAAATCCAAGAGGGCACAACCCATAAGTTGAAGCCAATGCCCATATAGATCAGTCTTTGGATCTCTGACTTCTGAGTCATCCAATATTCCATGCATTTCCGAATATTGCAACTTCCAATTTCGGTCAAGGAGAGTTCCGACCAAACCCGACCTCACGTCCGATCTGGCCCCTAACAGTATATACAAGCTGACACTCTTGATTTCTACAATGTCTTCCAACACCCGAATTCAAACACCCTATTTTGATGACACCGACAGATCTACCAAGAATGTCATCAACCCATCAAACATTCACGAGTATTCCAGCTTCTTCGACAAATGCCTCATAGACAAAGACTTCAAACCCAAGCAAATCCTGAGCGACATCGACAATGCGACCTCCAACCTTCTTTGTGATGACTCACAACAAATGGCAACAACTTCCAACCAAACCCCGACTTTGCTGACACCGAAACGTTCCGACATCCTCAGACAAGATGGCAAGTTAATACTATAGGAGAAACAATGACACATTGACCAAAAGCTATGCCTCTACTGTGGAAAACCTGGTCATAAAGTGAAAAAATGCCCGAAGTCATCATCCTTTGCCAGGAAAGCAAAATCCCAAACTACAACTGTCACGCTAAGTGATTCCAACATTAAGGGCCCCTTAGAGGACCTTCCGAACTCCCGAAACTGACAGCGCAGAGACCCTCGAGCATGAATCCGTGTTCATATCTTCTTTCATGCCTTACCTAGATCACCACAGACACTTTCCAAAAACACCCTTCCTACCTTCCAACAATTCCGCCAAATCCCTTACAATCATTTCCAATCTTACCTCCAATCCCGAAAACCCCCAAATATCATTTCTTCCGAACATTTTTGACCGAACATTATGTCAAAACACCATCTTTTGGATTCCCACCTTCCGCCGGTCTCTGTTTCCTGTTACCAATGACATATTATGTTGCACCATCCAGCAGGCTGTTCACACCAATCATGTTTCTTCCCATCAAGTGAAGAATCCCGGTCGTTATTACATTGCATATAACACCACTTGTTTCTAATTGTTCCGATGTGCTGGGGATGCCACTAACCCACCCACTACAATCCGTTGATTGACAGGGCATTGGGTAGTACCTAGAGGGTCATTTGGGGTCAGAAGGTTGTTCATAACTTTATCCAAATGTGCATTTAATTTATGATGTATTATACCCAACACATGTAAAAGCTATGTTTCTGAATATAGATGGATATTCCAAATTAAGTAGAACCTTTGGAAGTTCTATGTTTATGTTGTATTTAAATATCTGTGACATACATTCAGGGTTTTTTGGATGAGTGTATATAAGAGATACATATAATCTCAGTTCAGATCTGTTAGAATATAGAAGCCCTACAACAATGTTTTACAAGTATAAATCAACAATGATGATATAGAGTGCAACTAGACATGATGTGTACTATAGTATGTTAGATGTACAATAAAAGTTATAACTACATTGAGATAGGCCCATTGAATAAAATGTGTATCATTAGCATAAGAAAGATATTGTATAAAATTTTAAAAAACTTTAAATTGTACATATGTATCAATAGTTAGTGTAAACATTAAAATAGATGTAAAGCTATTAATTCTGATGTGTGATTGAGATAATGTACATTTAGTCTGCTTGTTTGCAACCTTAATACATGTGAATGACCCTCCTAGTTCTGCACTTCTCAACAAGAACATTCAATTCTATGACATGTCTCCAGGAAACCTGCAAATACTGCGTTTTTTTCCAAATCTCCGAAAATCCTGCTTCACTGCGACATCCTTCGACCCACCATAACATCCAACGTCAATGCTTGATGAAACCTCAACTCGCAATATGACAATATGGGAACCTTGGTGCATTTCCAATAGGAAAATCCATTACATCGATTCTTCCAATTCCCAACAAGCGATCATCAATATTCCGCTACACACTCGGACAAGATCACATCTATTGGAGGGAGAGAATCTCACTATGGAAAAATTATTTTCCTCACATCTAGTTAAGCCAGAACCACCTTGAGAACATGTTAACAAGGCTCTAGCTATAGGATTTCATCTGACACATCCCGTACAGTACGTCTGTACTTCCTTGAGAACACTCCAGGATGATTTTCGAAAACTCTGAACTCCGAATCTCCTTCAAGACATCTTTCCATTTCTGAGATTTAGTTTTCCGACCTCTGACTTCCAGACTTCCTGAATCCGACTATTCAAGATGCAATGCAGTTACTCCAACTCCAAGTCTAGTCACCAATACCAAATTCCACGTTATGGGACAATAACCGACAAACTGCCTTCGGAATCCATAACGATCTCCCTTGAATGGCGCGGTTAAACCCCTTGTATCCATGAATACACCATCCTTACATCCTCCAACCCACGTTTCCAATAAAATTCCGACCTTTCAAACCATTAGGACAATATTCCAGGCCAAATATCAAGCACCTTACCAATATTTCTGACGAAACCCACAAATTCTACCAACACATCCCGATTCCATTCTTTTTTCAGCACCTTTGTTCTTCCCTACATTTTCCTTCTACCCCTTTTCCAAAAAACCCTATTTTATGGTTGTTTTTGAATTCCCACAACAATAGTCCTTATCTTTTCATTTTCCGAATGACTTTTTTTTCGTTTCCTAAAACCTCATCATTTCCAAATTTCTACTCTTTCTCCTTTTCAAATGCTTTTCTGAACATCCTGAAAATTCCAATTCATTCCTTTCTTGTTCCCTTTCAAGTCCAAACCCTTTGATATTCTCCAAATTCCCTGGTAATCTGTGGTTACGACAATTTCAACTAGACAACATCAAGACCACTATCAAGGAATTTCCAAGAAACACCGTTCATTTCCTGGAAAATCCGAAAAATTCCTGATGAATCCTTCGGTCCTCTGACACTCCGACTCCTTGTATTCTACTTTCCAACACCTGAGGTAGACGATGGGTAGTGTTGCTGCGGTCCAGCTTTAAGCCGGCTCTTAAGCCGGAGCCGGACCGTTGCTTCGGCTCAGCTAGCTGAGCCGAAGCTTCAGCTTTCTTCCAGCTCAGGCTTCAGCTTGATATTAGACCTCAATTTGAAGCCGGTGCGAGCTGGAAGAAATCCACCATTGTGACGGCACCCACCACACTGTGGCGACAACTGCGGGCACTGCAGTCCTGGTGCACCAGCGGTCGCTGAACTGACTCAGTTCAGCAACCGCAGGTGCAGCCAGAGGTCGAGCGTTGGGAACGTTGGCTGGCACCAACGTTCCCAATGTTTGTGCTCTATGCCATCCATGTGGATGGCATAGAGCACAAGGCACTCGCAGTAATAACTGCGAGTGCCTTGCTGGTGCATCAGTGGTCGCCGAACCGACACATTTCGGCGACCGCCGGTGCAGCCAATGCTGCACCGTCGAGCATTGGCAACGTTGGCTGCCAGTCAACGTTCCCAATGCTGGTGCTCAGCTTCGGCTAGCCACAGCTAGCTGACTACTAGCCACAAGCTGGCTAGCCAGTCGAAGCTGCGACTAGCTGAAGCTTCGGCTACAGCTAGGGGTTTTGACCCCAGCTTTTTGAGCTGTAGCCATGGCTCGGCTAGCCATTAAGCCAGCTAGCTGAGCCATGGCAACACTAATGATGGGACATCTACCATGAAGGGGGAGTAGCCACTATGTTGACAACAATCTTTCCCAATCATCCATTCCTATTCTGACTTCATTCCTATTCTGACTTCTTCTGACAACACTTCCAACACAACACTTCTATTCACATCTTGCTCTTACTACACTTCTATTTACATCCCGCAATCCTGAAACCCCTTCGACATCTATGCCTTTCACATCCCAATAGTTCCAACCCTCCCAAATGTTTTCACACTTTCTTACAAGTCCAATCCCGAATCCCAAGTCGTGTTCCGACTTCCCTCCGATTTGGATTTACCCTGATTCTCCGACATCCTTGAACTTAACGAAACATCTTTGATTCACCGTTTCCTGTTTTTCCGATTATTTCATTTTGTCTGATCATTTCGTTTATCCGATTTTAAAAACAACTTCATTTTTCTGACAACTAACTATATTACTTTTACTGAAACTCTTCTGAGTTGTTCTATACTACTTTTCGCCTTTCCAACTCCTATCTACTGCATAGTTTCCTCTTCTGGCCCATTGGCTGCCGGTTCAGGCCCTGCTGCCTTCCCCGATCCCTCCTCAACTTGGTTTTCCAAATCTGCTGACAAGCATGATACTTGACAGCGCCTACTACACTACAAAAGACGCTCACTGCACACGCGCCTATCTTCATCAGCTTTTGCCAGACCATCATCTGCTGTGCTACCTCCAGCCCCCAGACACATCATCTCCACACTCATTCTATTTTTCATCGATTCTATTTTCAATATGCCGTCCAGCATTGCTGCCACCACATCCCATGATTCATTTCAGATGACTGCCAAGCCAGACATACACGTTGGACCATGCATTGAACTTCCTAGTCAATGTTCTCCCCTTGATGTTCATTTGTCCAGTCCTCCTCCACAAGTCGCATATTGTCGGTACTATCCTCTTTACATCGAATCTCCTGAAGGTCCATTCCGAGTATTCCCCTCATATCCTCCTTATCGTGTTCACGATTGCATATGGGTATTCGATCAAACCTTCCATGCTCCCTTCTATGTCATCGGTTTTGACCCAAACTTCCAACCAGTGAATGGTTGGCATTGTATCGTCCTCAGGAATAACTGGTACATCAAAGAGCACAGACCAGGAACAGAGATTTGCTATGGTTATGTGCCTAAGGACTTCATCAAGCAGGACTCGTCTTCATTCCCTCTCTGGAGGAAATTCATATCCAAGTGTCGTGATTGGTTCAAATGTTTCTGAGTCGTCATCAAGTCACATGACTCACTTACTCATCTTCGGAGATATTTGACAAGCAACTGGAATCCTATTGGACGGCTATGACTCATTTTCTTCACATGACTCACTCACTTCCTGGCTGTACTTTTATTTCCAATTGTTCCACATGGTCTATTGTCTGTGACTCACTTCTATTCTATTTCTGGCTTCTATTTCAAATTCGCTGCCATATTTCCCTTCATTTCTTCGACCACCTGACTCATTTCTCCATTCCATTACAAACCACCTTCCTATTTTGGTTTTCTGCCTCTTGCCGTTAGTCATTTCTCCTGTCTGCTGTCGACGACATCATTGTATGGCATACTCACATCGTTTGTTGTTCTGCTCATGTATATAAGGCATGTTTCGCCTTAGTGTACCCCAATTCACCTCTTTCAGTTGGATTCACTTGTCTAAGTCTCAAGTCTAAGTCTTCTAAGTCTACTACTACGTCTACTACTTCTACGTCTACATCAAGGCCAGCTTTGTCAATCACATGACATTTGCTGTTGTATCCCATCTACGCTTACGTCAGCATATTACGTCATCATCTTCATCACTGCTACGTCTTCATCTTCATCTTCGTTCTACCTTTGTTGCTGCTGATAGCGAAGCGCACTGACCTGAACACCAGTGTAAGTAGCCATGCAATGACGACACCGCTACCCACTGTCTTTTGGATCCATTTCCGAAAGTAAACCGACACCGCATCTCCTGGATCTGCCACCTTCTGGCCGATTTCCACCTCCAGTTCCTTGGCAACTTCCGCCTCTTTTGGAACCCCCTTCTCCGGCACCTCTGGAATGACATCGACGTCCATTCCGTCACCGCCTGCTTCCTTCACCTTCCCTTTCCCCTTCTCCAACTTCTTCTCCGGTTCGGGTTGTGGCCCAACGTTTTCCACCTCATTCCCTGGCCTGGCTTCCGACTCCAAGTCCGGTTGCGGCGCTGATCATGATGCCCTGTGGTATGTCTCCCACCACTTTTTCCAGAACTTGAACTCGATTTCTGCAATCTTGTGCAACATTTTTAATGTCTCGTTGAATGCCGCCATTCCCTCCCCATTGTAGCAGAGCCACTTTGTGAGAGTATGAATAGTCTTGCAGAGCCCGTGGATTTCTGCCACGAGTCCCGCATCCTCTGCCTCATCCTCCGCGTCATCCTCCGTCACCCACTCCTTGCCTTTCCCCTTCCTCGACGTGGCCCTGACTTCCTGATCCACGGCCATTTCTGCCTGATGTCTTTTCGTCGCTGGTCATGGTCTGGCCTCCGCGTTCTCCACCTGATGTCTTTTCCTCACCAGTCCTGGTCTGGCCTCCACATTCTCCACCTGAACCCGCTTGTACGCTGGCAATGATGACTTCCCTGCCATTTCTGCCGCAAAATCCGCGTCGCCTGGCTTCGTACATTTCTTCTGGTCATTCTGGCACTGGATACATGCCCGCTTCTGCGACCTCCTGCTTTTCCACTCCTCACCGACGCACTCCAGCCCCTGCGTCCGACAGCGCATGCACCGGTCATCATATTCGTCAGCCTACGACCATACATCCTTGAGTCGACACTTTCGGCCCCTGGCCTTATCCAACATGGCCTTCAGATTCTGATCAGCTTTCTGATCATGGTCACCTTTCTCTGGCTAGTCTGAATTTCCTGTCACAACTCTCCCTCTGATCATAATCATAAAAAGACGACTTACCAATGCCTTTTTGAGTCAGGCTTCCTCCCACACCATCCGCGTCGATTCGGCTTTCCGCCAATCCACATCCCCCTTCCGCTTCCTTCAGTCAGCTTCCTCCTTTTTTCACCGATCCTCATCTTCTTTCTCTTTCACCTTCCAATCCCAATCCTCCTGTTCCTTCCACTCCTGCTCCTGCTTTTCCTCCGCTTCTCTCTCCCACTTTTCCTGCTTCGCCTTTGCCTTTTCCTGCAATTTGTCCTCCAACTCCTTCTTTTTCTGCTTGTACTCTCTCACCTCCACAGCGAGTTCATCGCCGGAGCTGACATCAATGCCAGAGTGGGTGGGTGAGGTGGATCTGGTATGCAATGCCATTGGAACTGAGTGGTGGTGGTGGTGGGGAGTCAAAAAGTGTTTTTGCATCCACAGACCGTTTTCCCCTATTTATATCTGAGATCTCAGCCTTTATGGATAACCGATGCCCAAACTTCCCATGATATTCAATAGCGTAATCGGCCTTCAAGGGCTCAGCTGTAAAAGGGAGATACTGTTAGATCCCAGATCCGACTCGCGTTATTCCAATGTTTTCCATATCCCAATAAGCCCCTTTCCGCTTATTTCCGACATGTCCCCATTTATCATTCTTAGTCACAATTCTATTTCAATATTATCCCCGTACATCTTATCTCAATTTCCGTATACACTCCAACTCTGGAACTCCATATCACACACCCTTATCTGTCCATTTCCGATTTTGGAATCCCACATGTTCCTTAAATACGCTCTCCCTTGCTCAAGCTTTCTTTAGCTTGTATATCTCGTTACTTCATCTCGTTACCTCATTATCTCAATATAACCCGTGATATCCTGCACACCTGATATATCTTGTCTACCCTATATCATTGCATCTTTTATTACACTTCATCACTCCAAGTTCTATCCACAATAAAGCTTTTGACTTTATTTGGTATTCCAATTATTCCAACCCCAACATATCTGACATTCCGAAATCCCTTCTTTGATTACACTCACTTTCTGTAAAGCTAAACCCTTACTTAATATTCATTTATCGTTAACCCTATCTCCTCCCACATTGGTTATTCCGATTCCAAGTACCCAAAACCTCCTGCTCATCTCCGATAAGTCTTAACATATTATTTGTCACTGATCCTTCCAAATATACCTGACCATCGGAACCCTGATAATTCTGTCTGGTCTTCAGTCTGAAATACCAGGGCACTAGAAATCCAAGAGGGCACAACCCATAAGTTGAAGCCAACACCCATATAGATCAGTCTTCGGATCTCCGACTTCTGAGTCATCCAATATTCCGTGCATTTCTGAATATTGCGACTTCCGATTTTGGTCAAGGAGAGTTCCGACCAAACACAACCTCACATCCAATCTGGCCCCTAACACTAGGTGCGCTGATGTATATGGTGCAGATAGTTAGTGTGTGATGCCTTCATGCCATAGGTATTCTTCAAATGTGTTAGCGGTGTATTCACCTCCATTGTCAGTGCAAAAAAAATCCAACTTCTTGACCTGTTTCTTGTTCAATGATAGCCTTCCACTATTTAAACTTCCCAACCATGTCACTCTTTTTCTTTAGTGTGTAAACCCACGTCTTATTAGAATAATTGTCTATAAAGTTCAGCACATAGTGCTCCCCCTGAGTCATTTGCATGTCCTCTGGACCAGTTATGTCCAAATAGACCTTTGCAAGAAGCCTTGTCACTCTCACTCCCTCCCTCTTCTTTGGAACCTGTGTCTTAGTCTGTTTTCTGAGGACACAGTGTTCACAGATGGGTGGGAGGGTGGAGAGGTCGATAGGCATACCTGTGGCAAGATTTTTGTCTGACATCTTGATAATGGATTGGTAATTGATATGTGTGAGACAGTGGTGCCATGTCAGCAGGTCTGGTTGTATGCGAGTTATATGAGCATGTTCAAATTTCGGAAATTTGGCATCGAGGTGATATAGTCCCTTCCCAATTCGGTTACCATCTGCAATGGCCTTATTGCCGTGTTTGATACAACAGTTCATGGCTGTGAAGGTCATGATGTAACCATGGTCTGCCAGTCTACCAACTGAGATCAAGCGTATGGTGGCTTTGGGAATGTAGAGAGCTTGAACAAGTTCTAGTTTCCTCCCCTTGCCGGTGCACATCTTGATGAGGCCGACACCCACTGCTGAAATGCCAGTCCCACTGAATCCTCAGACGACTTTCAGTTCAATTGGCTGTAATTCGATGAAATCACTGCAATGTGGGGTGCAGTGGACGGTACAAGCAGAGTCTAGAGCAAATGGGGTGTCATTGGGTACAACATTAGCCAGTTCATCGTGGGACATAGGTCATATATCAGAAGTTTTAAATGATATTTCTCATGTGTTTGTATTGTCCCATTGAATTGAGCAGGACTTGGTGACACTGCAGGATACGTCTCCATCACTGGGTCGAGATTGGAAGTGACGAAGTATGCGGATGCCATCAGGAGTGGTGGCAATCTTGTTGGGGACAGCTGTATAGCAAGATTTGCTTCCACTGCTGTCTTCATGTTCAAGAACAGCATTGGCTTGTGGAGGCAATTTTCTGTTGGAACTTTTTCCTTTCGATTCACTTTCCTTTTTTGCTTTCATCTCCTTCCACCAATCAGGTGCTTTGCCAGCATTGCCACCTCCCTTTTCCCAGCAGTTCTTGATCGTATGACCTCTAGTGTTGCAATTGGCACAGTGTGTGGAACTTTTCATGGTTTTCGGAGGGGTACCTCTAGTTGCCAGTGCAGTTTCCTGGGTAGACAGCATTCCTTGCACTCTAGCCTCTTGTGCCTCAGTCTCAAGATGGTGGATAATGTCATCAGAAGTTAGTGTGGTAACAGATGTGGTCATAAAGCTTATAAGATTTGGGCATATCCATTCAAATTCGCCATCTGCGAGAGCTTGGAGTAAGAGGACAATTGTCCACTCCTCTCTAGTGGGTTCTTTGTTGTCATAAATGATGGCAATGAGGTCCTTAAACTCAGTAATAGTGGCGGAGATGGTTTCATGTGATGTGAAGCGAGTGCAGACAGCAGTGTGAATAGCATTTAGTTTAGACACAATGCTAGCATGATGTGTTTTCTTCTTCAGATGGTCCCAGGCTTCTGTTGCAGTAATGTAGTTCTCAATCTCTCTCATTAGTGGGTCAGTGACAGCTTGGCATAGACCTCCAACAATTCGATCATTTGTGTTACTCCATGTCATGAGGAGTTCTGTGTCAGTTGGTTTTGTTGTCATAGGTCCATCAATGTAACTCCACAAACCCTGAGATCGAAGGACTGCTCTGCATTTGTGAGACCAAGTTTTCCAACCACCTTCCTTCAGAATACCTACACTTTTCTCATTAATTTTGACATCTTGCATTTACACACACATCGAGATTAGGTTTAGAAGGTAGTCAATGAGTGAATTGGCATTTAAATGGAATGAGAATCAATGAAAAATAAGGATATTTCAATGTGTTCTAGACATGTCATTGAGTTTTTAACTCCTGGCAAGTTACTCAGTGGTTTTCTATCCACGTGAATATCAGAATTAGAGTGTGGATGGGATGCCCTTAACCTGTTGGAAACGAAGGCTATGCCGGAGTGAACTCAATGTACATGCAGTATGAGTGCAACAACTATATTTACCTATGCTGAAGTGAACTACAGCATAGGGAATAATGAGTACATGAATATCTCTGAGTGTCTGAGTACTATACCTCAGTGTACATGCTGTATGAGTGTAATGACTGAGGGATGACATATGAGCTCCAACGGTTTATAGCCTACAGTTGTGGGTCCATTAAGGCATGACACGAGTGAATCTGTGGATTCATCCACATCTGACCCATGGGTATTTCAATTTCCGAAACCTCTACCTGCATCCAGGGATGCATCCGGGCCCCGGATATCCGAATCTGTGGATGCGGATTGCAGGTACTCACAGGTATACCTGTCAAAGGGTAGTCAAAAATTGAGAATACACTATGCATCTGCATGTTCAATCTTGTCATAGTGATGCATAAAATAATGGTTTTTTTTACTTGTATTAAATCAATGTCATATATACAAGCAACTTGCAACAATCAGTTGTTATCAAAGGTAATGGTGGGGTGAGTATCAAGGTGTTCAATACTTTTTGTAGTTTCCTATCCAGGTAGAGACACACCTAAGGGCGACTGTATACAGATTGTGAGGCTATTGAATGATAAATATAGTTGTAAAATACATACATAAACTGATACATGGAAGAAGTGGCGACAAGCAAAGACGACAGCAATGCGAGCTGTGGGCACCAAGAACATCTGAGATAATACCATTCAAAGTAGAAAAAGAGCAGTAGAATATCAGGCAACTAGACTTACCTATTCATCACTTCTTTTTCAGCATGACAAGAATACCAACCAACACAAAGAACAGGAGATAACAGCAGGCAAAGTATGGCAGCCTAAATATCATAGAACTGTTAGCTGAGCGTCTGAAATAGCATGGCAAGGAAACACATACCATAGGCCAGTGAAAGCTATGGTTTCCCAAGGTGCTTGACCAATCAAACAGACCATTGATGACCTGCCACCTGTCTGTAGCCAAAATATGCAATGCAGTCATCTGGTCTGTATTTGTGGCTTGATTTGCAGCTAACTGTTCAATATTTCAGGTGAATTTTCATAAGCCCATTGATAATACTATGTACTTACAATAGCTAGCCAGCTTAACTCGGCATCACGGATGTTGCTGCCAAAGACTGCCTGGAGGGTGTCCCATGGCCACGTGTATCTGCAATGGTCATCGACAGCCTTGAGCGTGGAGAGGGCAAAGAGAAGTGTCACCTGTCAGATAGTCGTGGATGTGAGCCCCTGCACCAGTGCTGTGCCAAGCGAGTCAGAGTGGAAGCCTTTGAGCAGTTAAAAATGGAACATAGAAAAGAATCACAATACATACATGATTGAAATGCAACCATATGCAGAGATGTTGACGTTCTGAGGCTTGCTGCCAGTGCCGAATGCCAGTGTTGGTCTCTTCAAAAGTTCAAAGGAACCACAGATTACTGGAAAGCGAAAAGATAAATAAAAAGAAAAATAAGTAGTGATACGTACCAGTGAGATGTCCTCTGTCTGAGTCCGTTGTCAACAACGTTGATGTGCAGAAGGCAAAAAGCTCTGTCACGTGACACCACGTTCGGCAATGTTCGGCAATGTGACAATGTTCAGCATAGTTTGCGACCCAACACATATTATAAAATAATTGAATAATTGAACGAATATCCGCAGGTATACCTGTGAGTCCCACAGGCCATACCCACATCCGGGCCTTATCCGTGGGAAACAGATATCTGAATCCGTAGATGGGATACCCACAGGCCTCCCATGGATGGATCTGCGAAAAACCTGTGGGTAATCTGCACTTGTGTCATGCCTTAGGGTCCATATGTGTGATGTCAATATCTCCAACACATCTCATAAAGCTCTGCATAATTTCACCAAGGGCTTTATGAGCTCTTGACAAAAATTACTGCTTTCGTGCTGTCATGCGGCAGGAGCGTAACAGCATGCCAAATCTGGCAGAGCTTGAAGTGTGTCGCATGTGCTGGCCTAGACTTACCTAAGTCCACACCACAACCCCACCTCACCTCTCTGACTTGTGCTCACTGCATGCCCAGCTCATCCAACCATAAGAAGCGGGTACGAACACCCTCCAGCTCCAACTCCCAGTCTAGCTCCAGCAATTCTGGGGACAATCAGGAGAGAGAAGACCATCTACAACAGGCAGCTGCTTGCATTGCAGCTGGTGAGCTTTCGATGGGTGAGGCCATATCAAAGTTCAAGGTTAGGTATGGAACACTTCACCACCAGGTCCAAGGGTCCCATCAATCCGCACGTGATGGCCACGAGAAGGAGCAGCTGCTGTCGAACATCAAGCAGCAAGTGCTAGTGGACTGGTGTAGGCATCAGTCACATATGGGGGATGCTCTCTCACATGTCCAGGTGGCTCAGAAAGCCACTGAACTGGCAGGGAGGGTTCCAGGCAAAAAATGGGTGGCATGGTTCCCCAGCAAGGACCAGACGGCCATCCTCACCGCAAAGGGACATGGCCTGGATCCTCTGCATGCACAGGCATTCAATCTGACAACGGTTAAAGATCATTTCAAACAGCTTGCCGCAGTCATTGAGGAGTATCGTGTCCCCCCCCAGCAATATCTATAACTGGGATGAGAAAGGTATTCAACTTGGCAGCGGGTGCAATGGGCTCCAGGGACACCACATCTTTGCAATCGAGGACCGATAATGCTATGTTGCCTGGAGTGATTCACTAGAGCTAGTATCACTTTTGGAGGCAGTGAGTGCGGATGGCTCCTCAGTGCCACCTACATTTGTGGTTGCAAAGACAGCCCCACCCAGGTGGTGGGACATCCTGGGGATCGGCAGGTGAGTGCCTGCTTTCACCACATTGCTTTGCACTAATTATGCTATGTACAGTGTCAAGGTCACTGACAGTGGGTGGACCAATGACAAGACCGCCTTGGAATGGTTCACAGACATTTTTATTCCCCATCCACAGTCACGCAATGCATCTGGGGATTGCATATTATTGACCTTCGATGGTCACCACTCGCATGACACCCCAGAATTGCTACAAGTGGCATTCGAAAACAAAATCTTGCTGTATTGCTTGCCCCCCAGGATGACGCATAAGCTCCAACCCCTTGACATTGGCATGGGCCAAACATACACAGCACCATGCATCTGTAAGAAGGCATATTCTTACAGTAGCATATATGCTACCGATAGAGGAACATAACCCACCAGAGTGGTTTATAGGAGGTATTAGATAAGCGACCCATTAGGGGCACCTGTAGATAGTGGACAGCTATACAGTTGTCCACAAGTAATTACATAAGATAGATAATCTTGTATACACACCACGCAGAGATACCAATAAATATTGGCATAGTCTGTCGAGTGTGAGCAACTTCTTACACATTTTTGACTGCCAATCTTGGCAGCACTGCGATAACAAAAAGAAAAAAGATCAACTGATCTTTTTATCCAAACCAATGAGTACCACTCGCTGGAATCATTGGAAACAGTAAACAACCGTTTACTGTTTATTCTTCTAATCAATAGAAGAATACTACAGTGTGGCTGATAGACCGTATATCTATGGCGTCGATAAGGAATCGAAGCCAAACACCTAGATTCTGAGGGGATTGAGATACGTCTGGGGCCACAGCCAAGGGCCCAGACAGGAGAGTTGAGCCTGCCCAGGACGTGGACAGGCGAACGGGAACACCAACGAGGATAACAAGTCCTTGTATCATTATGACGCCTGTAGCTTCCGACTCTAGGAGTCGAAAGCGAGAATCAGCGGATCAAAGAAGATCTGCACAGGACAAGTCAGAAACAGACAATATATCGTCTGTTAAGAAAACTAGAAGAACCTCGACTAGGTCGAAGTTACAATCGTCTCTCGATGAGTCGAGAGAACCACCGACGAGCAACACAGATGAGTTGCCGGGAGTGCAAATGTTGCAGCTTCCATATGTTCAAAAACATTGCAGACCATGAAGTTCATCGTCCCAATCAGGGACGA
The DNA here is from genome assembly GCA_015039355.1 of Ramaria rubella. Classification (NCBI taxonomy): domain Eukaryota; kingdom Fungi; phylum Basidiomycota; class Agaricomycetes; order Gomphales; family Gomphaceae; genus Ramaria; species Ramaria rubella. The sequence continues at coordinate 262,994 of MU134373.1, read as the reverse complement.
TGGAGCAAAGGTCGGCACGCCAGGAGGAAGAAACCCGGCGATATGAACATACAACCAGATATATTTCCCAGATGATTATGACTCTCAAGGAGAGCCATAAACACATAGAAACTATGCGTGAAGTGAGCCAGTGAGTGGCTGAGGCAGCTCATACAGCGGACGATGCCACGAACCAACTCCAGACCTTAGGAGATGGTATGGAACTGCTGATACAGTCCCTGGAGGAAGAAGTACAGGGACCTTTGCGAGGAAAGACCCCCGAGCGTGGCAACAATCCCAATAGGGATCGTGAAGTTGACCGTGAGGCAGAAAAGGCTCGCAGGAGACGAGACAGACAGAGGATGCCGCCTCTGGCTGGTCCAAGCACTAGGAGTGGTCCTCGAGAACCTAGTGCGACGAGAGAACAAGACAGCGATAGTACGCGCTGGTGTACTGAGGAGGAGACAGATCGCGAGTTAGATGCTCACGATAGAGAAAATATCTGCGAAGGAATTCGCAGATCGAGAAAAACGTATAATGAGCAATAAGTGCTCAAAGTAGTGACCCAACAGTCACTGCGGGAGATGATGAAGTCTGACGCTGACAGCGTCAGCACTACGATGAGCACTCATGTTAGTCTTGAACGTGAGTTCGACCACTGGGATAGGATCGAACATAAGGCAGCGCGACGGAAACACCGTGCACTAGAACTCCGTGCTCAACACGCAGATAAGCAAGTCGAAGAGGCTTATACTGTAGGAATCAAAGGCAAAGCCTTCGACAGACTGATTGAGTCAGCGAGAGTGGCTCGATCTGTCCTCAGTAGCAGCTGTAGGCTGAGGGATGCTTTTCTAATGGCTGACAAATGTCGACTGTTGTATCAGATTGACGAAGACATTGTCGATCTGCCAGTGCAGCAGGACGTGAATAGTCACGTCCCCCGGCTGCACAGGCAGATACAAGCGATACCATGTGCGGTATCGCCAGCAGTTACAGATCCTGAAAGGAGGATCCAGGAGGTAGGAGGAAATCTGTCTACATATGTAGATGGAGTCGCAAGGATGGTGCAAGCTTCCCTTGCGAAACACAAGGACAGTGGGCCAGACAAATCCGTGCTTGCCAAAGCCGGATTAAAACTACCTCATCCAGCAGAATATGCTGGGAGAGCAGATCTCGAAGAGTTCGAGAACTTTGTCTCAGGGATTCTGAGATGGCTAGGCATGAATAGTCTACTGGGACCGTCCAGTACGGAACTCCAGTTAAACTATTTAGGCAACCGCCTCAAGGGTGAGGCATTGGAGTGGTACGCCTGAAATATCGAGCGTCATGATTGAGTCGTAATCGACTGGAATCTGGAGAGTGCAATCGCTGGGCTACAACAGTGATTCCTTCATGCACTCACGCATAGACATGTGTCAAATAAGTTCGACACAATTGTGCAGGGGACCAGAACTGTTCAGGAATTACTGAACGATATTACGAAGTATGCAGCGCAGATGATACATCTGCCAGACAAGTATACAATCCGTAAATGGTTCGTAGCAGCGCTTTGAGAAGCACTGCGTCATGAAGTCTTAAAATTAGGCTACATGACACAATTCAGTTCAAGAACTGAGTTATATGAAGCCGCAAAGGCTGTAGAGGATGTGTCTCGATATGACATCGGGTCACGGAAAACAGAGACTAGCAGCGCTCATGCGCCGCAGGCAAAGCCAACTTTGACAGCTAGTTGAAATCAGGCTGTGCTGAGCTCGTCTCAAGCCAATAATGCAGGAAGCTGTCCTACGGTGAAGCAGACCATATATTGTCTGCCGAACACTCGACCTCAAACGGAAATGAGGCCGACGGTACCCCAAACAGGGGTACAGGTTACGCAGAGAGCTGGAGCTGGAGCTGTAGTAGCTTCTCGTCCTCCACAGAAACCTTCTGGAGGTCCAGGGGGTCAAGGACGTAGCACAGAGTTGACATGCTACAAGTGTGGACAAGTCAGGCATATCAAGCCAAATTGCCTGCAGTGGAAGAACAAACCACGCATAGCAGGTGCACAGTTGGAAGAAGTGGTTGAGCACTCAGGGATTGCTCATGAAGGGGAGGAGGAGCCACAAAGTGGCAAACCAGATGAGCGAATGGATGTCCAGGACGACCATGAGAATGAGATCGGAGAACTAGTCGCGGATTACCAGTCGGAAATCATGCCTTATGAATGGGATGATGACGACAATATGAGAACACAAAGCTCGTATCAAGCAGATGGAGTACATCTGCTAGAAGGATCGTATGAGGAAAGGTGGCGCAAACACCAACTACCATTGTCAGTGGTGGGTTAAGTCGAAACAAGGACTTCCGCATCCACACGGGAGTCATAGACAAGACCATTGAGCCTGTCTATGATCATCGGTTCAGACCGCGTGATAAGACGCGCCCCAAACAGGCGCGTAGAGACAACCAAACAATCTCCGGGTATTGGGAGATTGGTGGCGTCAGAGCCCACTGTTTGCTAGACAGTGGGTGTGAGGGAGTCATGCTCTCTCTAGACTTCATATGTGCTGTAGGCATTAAGATGTTTGAACTCAAACGTCCAATTGGTCTACAGCTGGCATGTGGCGGCAGTAAGTCGACCATCAACTATGGAACACACACCAACATTCACTTTGGTGAACGTAATATTGAGGAATACTTTGATATAGTGAACGTAGATTACTACGATGCAATACTAGGAACACCATTCCTACGTAGATTAGGGATATCCCTCGACTTTAGAGACGAGGGATGCATTCGCATGGGAACGGAAATAATTCCGAACCACGCGAATGCTTGGGAAGAGCAGCGGGACTATAAAAACCTGAATGAACGTAAGACTCAAATCGCGAGTCTTAAGCCTAATCTAGTGAGCCACAAACCGTGACTCGAGACTGGCTCCTCATTGCACGTGGAGCCATCCACGAGCTCGCCACCTAGGAGGGGAGACAAGACAAAAAGGAAAGAAAACCCAAGAAAAATTGACATTGGTCTACTCGACCAATGTACCAACCAGATTGGCGAAGGATGTACTTGCACCAAGCCACTGTCATTGACGGCGGAGGACTTTCCCAAACTAAGGGAAAGATGGGAACTAGAGTACGCAGACCTCTTTGGAGGTGTGCCGTTAGAACTTCCTCCTTGGAGGGAGATTAACCACGAAATTCAGTTCGTGGATGAAACCAAACAGTTTCATTATCTATTACCAAAGTGCCTGGAAGCACTTCGAAACAAACTGATCAACAAAGTCGACCGGTATACCACCGCTGGTTGGTGGGTATCAGTGTCAGTACATTCTGCAGTGCCAGTGCTATGCATTCCGAAAAAAAACAGAAAGCTCAGAACAGCAATAGACCTACGTCTACGCAATGACAACACGGTGAAGGACATTACGCCCTTCCCAGACCAGGATACGATTCAGCATGACGTAGCTTGTGCTGTGTACCGATCCAAACTTGACATGTCTGACGCATACGAACAAATACGTGTAGTCAAGGAGGACGTCGACAAGACAGCTTTCGCGACCATATTCGGTACATTCAAAAGTCGGGTTATGCAGATTGGCGACTGCAATGCGCCATCTACATTTCAACGTCTCATGATGTTGATTTTTCGTAACCAAATTGGTCGATCAGTCCACGTATACTTGGACAATATATTTATTTACTCGAGCTCTATAGAAGAGCACGAAAAACACCTTTGACAGGTGTTTGATATCCTACATGAGGCACATTTGTTCCTCAGTGGAAATCGATCCAAGATCGATTTGTATTCACCTCGTATGGAATGTCTTGGTCACATAATAGATGACAAAGGCATACATGCTGATGCGGATGAGATGGAGAAGGTTCGAGGTTGGAGAAGACCTTGAACATTTAACGAAGTCCAACAATTTCTTGGACTCGTGCAGTATCTGGCACCATATATGCCAGAGTTGACAGCATATACAACTCCCTTATCAGGAAGTGTGTGCAACAATAGGATGTTTCAAGGCCCTTGATGGATAAGTGCTTTGAATCCATCAAAGTGCCAGCATGTCAGGCTCCCATTCTGAAGCCTATAAATCATGTTAGCTCAGAACCCATTTGGGTTGTGACAGACGGTTCCAAATCTGGAGTCGGGGCAGTTTATGGACAAGGTTTGGACTGGACGACTTGTCATCCAGCAGGATTTCTATCAAAGAAATTCAGTCCTGCGCAACAGCGTTACAAAACGCATGAGCACGAGACAATTGCTATCCTTGAAGCACTTATGAAGTGGGAGGATAAGCTGCTAGGTCGCCAGTTCACACTGGTGACGGATAACAAAGGTCTCAAATACTTCAGGACACAACAGCATCTGTCCAATAGACAGGTGCGCTGGTGGGAGTTTCTCACCATATTCAACTACACTAGGGTACATGTACCAGGAGTGGAGGACAAGGTAGCTGACTGCCTGTCGTGCTATTACGAGAATGACAAGCAGGGGGCAATTCACCCAGCAGAAGAGTACGTCGATGCAGATGCACAGCTAGACCCGGAAGGAGAATTCCTCCCAATGGATAGATTTGTGGAAATACGAATGGCCGCAGCGTGACGGTCGCAACGATTACAAGAGGCGACAGAGCAGTGTGTCATAGACATGCAGCAGATGAAACAAGCAACAAAAGAACCTTCCGCACAGATGGGAGGTAAGGAGGAGGATGATGTACTAGCTACAACGTCGGGTGCAGACTCAGAGAGTCTACATTCACATGTAGAATGTGAGTTTGACCTAAAACTAGCCATAGCCAATGGCTATGGAACAGATCCAATACTTAAGAAAGTATTGGCAAATCCTGAGGCTCACCCTCGATTTGGGGTGAGAAATGGACTGGTTTGGACAAAGAACCAGTTCAATAAAGACGTAGTATGCCTTCCCCAGGAAGTGTTTTCCAAGGGGAGGAGAATGGTTGAGATAATCATCAATCATGCACATAGAGTAGCTGGCAATTTTTGGGCAATTCAAAACCGACAAGTACATCAGGCGATCGTACTGGTGGTCAGGAATGGCAGCCGACATAGAGTTGTTCTGTGGATCCTGTGCAGCCTGTCAGGCTGCGAAGAAGGACAATATATGACCAGCAGGGTTATTGCATACCCTGCCGATACCTGATAGACCTTGGCAGTCTATCGAAATGGATTTTGTTGGCCCATTGCCAGAATTGAAGGGTCACGACTACTTACTAGTCGTGATTGACAGACTCACGTCTATGGTGCATCTAGTGCCAACTACAATGAGAGTGACTGCGCAACAAGTCGCGTGGTTATACCTCAAAGAGGTAGTACGCTTGCATGGAGTACCAGAGTCGATAATATCAGATCACAACTCCAAATTCACCTCCATATTCTGGAGGGAATTGCAGCGCATTATGGGCATGAAGCTGCTCATGTCCACAGCATTCCACCCGCAGACGGATGGAGCAACAGAATGAGCAAATCATTCTGTAGGACAAATACTCCGCACGGTAGTGCAGGGTGATCAGAAGGATTGGGCCAAGAAATGCCCAATGGTAGAATTCGCATTGAACAGCTCAATCAGTGTGACCACGGGATACGCACCGTTCAAATTGAACAGTGGATACTTGCCCCGTATCGGGCAGGTACTATCAGTGGATACTACCTTCAGAGAAGTACGGCAGTTCACGCAACAAGTGTTGTGGAACCTGATGAATGCTCACGATGCCATCATCACGAGTCGAGTGCAGCAGACAGATACTGCTAATACCAGACGCCGTCAAGGAACGACGTTCGAAGTAGGACAGCTAGTATATCTGTCTACAAAGAACCTGTCCTTACCTAAAGGATGGGCAAGGAAATTAGTGCCCAATTATGTTGGGCTGTATCCAGTCATAGAAGTGGACAATTCCATTTCTACCGCAAAACTTGAGTTACCTTCTGAGATCATGGCTCGGAGGATAGTACCAAGATTTCATGCAAGTCTAATTAGACCGCACATACCCAATGACAATGTATGATTTCCTCGTCGCGACATAAATTATATTTATGACTATGGGAAAGAAGACAAACCAGAATGGTTTGTAGATGAGATCCTGGCTCATCGCTGGACTAGTAAGTCCAAGCTGGAGTTACAAGTAAGGTGGACATTGGGAGATGTCACCTGGGAGCCACTCTCTGCATGCAGAGAGTTAGAAGCACTAGATGCTTATCTAGAGCTAAGGGGAGTGAGGAAGCCGCTAGAGCTTCCTAATCATGCCTCATAAGGCATGAAAGAGATGACAAATGAGTCCCTAATAAAAAGGACTCGACACGAACATGATTCGTGTCAACGATTCGCGCGACACGACAACATCACGTGAAAGTGGTCACGTGATGCAATGGGTGTGCTCGCTCTGCAGTTAAGCGATGATTTGATCGCTGCTTCAAGGTAAGAGTTACCAACCACCTCCACACTCGCACCAGTGCGAGTGTTCAGCGAATAAGTTCCATGGACACTGAAGCGTCCCACACACCTCATTCAGCAGAGGCACTCCTTAGTGCCTCTGAGCAATTCGCAATGCTCCAAAAAGAGCAAAGCTGGACAGTGCATGGTGTCAAGGACACCATTGCAATCGTCCATTGCGACTCCTGCCCAGAGTGCAATGCTTACACGCAGCACTTGCTGCAAGCTGCAAAACTGCGGCTCATCGACCCTCGAATGTGTGACATCGAACGTGCATTAAAAGTGGCCTGGCCACCATTACTCACCGAACTGGCATGCCCTTTCATTAAGGACACGGTAGCCTCATATAAAGAGGATGTACGCAAGCTCCAAGCAGAGCTTGACACGGTTCGCGCTGCCCTCGATAAGGAGAGGCAGCTAAATCGTGAAATAGCGGACAAACTGTCCACCAAGAAGCCGATGCCATCAGCGCCGACAATAATCGATCTGACATCACTGCCAGACTTGATGATGGACTCAGTGAGTCCGTCTACTCCTACTACCGGTGCATCACCAGTAGGACCTACTCGAGCTGGTCGCAAGACAGCATCTCATCAGAGAGTGCTGGCGGCACCGTACCCAGCGTCACTGCATGCTTGGATTGCCCCGGCCATTGGCGACCCGCCTGCTATGCAGACGGGCTTTTTACCCCACCTGTTGGGCAAAGCACTGCACCCCACTGCAGTGCAAACAAGCCGTCGAACCGCAGTGTGGTTCGACACCTGCTCGCTCAATGATCCAAGGTTCGTTGAACAGCTCACGCTGGCACGTGCGACATTTGCCATGTCGTGCAGCACCGTGCAGCGTGCAGTAATCAAACGTGCTGACCACGAACAGCGATTAGCTACTCGAACACCCGCATTCAAGATGGCGCATGACACGCCTCCCAATCTCAGGGATGCATTGCGCACCATCAAGTATTCCCCAGAGGGAGTATCCCCTGCTATCTGCGGGAATAGTGACAACACCCTCTGTCTCGAGGATGTTGATGTCTGGGTGTGGCTTAAGTTGATTAAGCCAAAGAAAGACAGCCTTGTCTTTCTCCAAAAGTTGATGGACCTGTTCACGGTCTGTGGCAGATGGGCTGAGCTTGCCGGTATGAACTGGTGGCAAGGCCTCCCGATGCTGTTGTCCACCAGCGTCGAGAAGGCATTCGAGTGGAAACACCCTCACGAGAGCACATCTCTCGGTGAGCTAGCCCAGTGGCTAGGCCTTTACACAGGCATGGATCCCGCTAGGGCGTTCATTGACATTGAGCCCTATTTTGTGTGGAAGCAGAGCAAAATCTGCTATAACGAGACCACACAACGGGTCCTCGACGCTCGCGAAGGCCAGACATATACCAGCCTTCACATACCTACGCCCACTCACCCCCCAGGTTTTTTGGGGAGCACCGTCGACTTCAGATGACAATTCGTCACTCGATGGACACAGTGGAGGGCCTCCCCGTGCGGAGGCACGTACAGATGTGCCGACGACAGAACCCTCCACCCAATCCACCCCTCAGCCTGCATCCGCTACTTCAGCAGATGACACCACAATGGAAGTCAACCCAGCCGACTCCATATACTACAACAATACCATCAAAGTAGCCGCGCAGTCATCATCAACTGCGCCTGTACCAATATATGCTGATCCTCCATCAGCATAAAGTCTCCCAAACCTTCCTGAGGTTTGATCTGTGGGGAGGATGTAAGAAGGCATATTCTTACAGTAGCATATATGCTACTGATAGAGGAACATAAGCCACCAGAGTGGTTTATAGGAGGTATTAGATAAGCGACCCATTAGGGGCGCCTGTAGATAGTGGACAACTATACAGTTGTCCACAAGTAATTACATAAGATAGATAATCTTATATACACACCATGCACAGATACCAATAAATATTGGCATAGTCTGTCGAGTGTGAGCAACTTCTTACAGCATCAGAGCAGCACACAGTCACCTGTGACACAGTTGTCACTGAGTATATGGAGGTACATGAGTGGTATTTCACCCTGAAGGCGATCCTCTCAGTGTTCTGCCGATCGGGCATGTGGCCCGTCAACCCAGATATTTTCAATGAGCAGGACTATGGCCCCAGCCTGCATTCCTCTACAGTTCCTGCTGCTCCCTCAACTTATCCCGCGCCTGTGGGCAGCTCTCCACGCTTGGCTAAGCTCAGGACAGAGAGCTCAGACGCCACTTTTGTTCCAACAGACACCCCAGGGTCAGATGGCATGGGGGAGGCAAGTGACTGCGAAAGCAAGGTAAGGCTGTCTCTTCATGAATGGTTTGGTACTAAGTACACCCATTCTAGGCAGGTCACGAGGATGGTGTCCCAAGTGATATGGGAGCCAGCCACTCAGAATTCACTCATACCAGAGTGCACACCCCATTTGTGGCCCACCAACAGGGTGGCTTAATGGACCCTGGTACATCCACCACTCCCACATTGAGGACCTTGCGTGGCCGCTCTCTGTCCATGGCAGTGTCTAGCTCCCACAGGCAGATGACACAGAGCATGTCATCGACACTGGCGCAACGGGCTTTCCTGCTCCCCAAAAACCTCAGCCACACGAGCATGACATCCTTTACATCGTCAACAAGCATGTCCAATGCAACATGCACAGGCCTCGAGGAGAAGCTTAGGCACATGGAGAAGCAGCTCCACAACACGCAAACCCTCATCACCCACCTCACTGGACAATGTGAATGCTCAGAAGTGAGCGAGGAAGCCACCGGCTCCCATGCCACTCTGCGCACACTCGAGGTTGCTGACATGCGGGAGCAACTTGTGGAGCACAAGTGCAAAACCAAATGGCAATGTGTGAATACCGGCTCTGGCACCCGGCTCCTCACAGCGCCCCAAGCTGAAGCTGCATTCAGGGAGCAGGAGGCTGAGCACGCAGCCAAACAGGCAGAGGAAGCTGCCACACAGGCAGAGGAAGCCGCCACACAGGCAGAGGAAGCCGCCACACAGGCAGAGGAAGCCACCACACAGGCAGAGGAAGCCGCCACACAGGCAGAGGAAGCCGCCAAACAGGCTCAAAATGAATCAACTGAGCGTGCCTGTGAGCTCCAGCGAGCTCAAAACACCATCCTCAAGGTATACGACGCCCCCCTTGCAACCTATAAGCGCAAGAAAAATATGAAGAATATCACTGCAACATTCACATTACCACAGATGGGGACCATCCTGGAACTATTCACTCGGTTCCCAGGAACATTTGGCAAACAATCCCCAGCTCCATCACAACCCCCGCTTCTCTGGGCTCTTTGCCACACACCAGGCTTGCTGCCACCCTGTTGCTGGGCCTGAGATCTCCGCAGACGACCCTGGTGCTCCCCAAGCACTTCCTCCAACCCCCACACTGCTCACATCTGCCTCGGGTATCCCTGGGGACATACCTGCTTTCCCAGCCCCTTCTCACCCACCCCCTCTCACTCCCCTGTCCCACCCTCAGCCACCCCCCTCTGTACCTGTGTCCTATGTGCCCACCCCTGCTGTGCACGCCCCTCTAGTTCCCCTGCCATCCCCCCCCCCTCCATGGCTTCACATCCCCTGTGCACCTCCTCCCCTCACCCCAGCCTCTATCATGCATGGCCACACACTGCTACCCCCTTGAATCCTCAGGCCCCTCATGGCAATCCCTTTGGTTCCACCACTGATCAAGCCCCCTATCCTCCCCCTTTCTTGTCTAGTCTCCAATTCATGCACTTTAGTTAGGCATTGTAAGAAAAACTTAGTACCTGTTTTTGTCATGTGTTACAAATAAAATGTTTTTTATTATTTATCTGCATATCTGGATACCTACCTAGGGTAACCAATACCTACTTGTTGCAGCTACCTACGGGTACCTACTCCCGTGCGGCTCAAACTTTGAGTTTCAACGCGGCTTGAAGCCGAATATCTGCCGGAGTGACCACAAGTGACATGACTGTGACGAAAAGTGTGACTCATGGCGCGGAAAATTGTTCAAATTCTCTCCGCGCAAACCTCAGGCAGTCCCTTTCATAACAAACAAAGTAACTAGGTTTCAAGGTGAATAGCAACTTTATATTCTTGTCAAAAATCTAGTCCTTAAGATGATGTTTTGCTAATGCTGCAGGTGTCACAATCAAATATTTTAAAGACCTGATGACCGATGGTACTACATGCAGATTAAATCCATTGGAAGCGAGATCGCCTGCACGCGATTGCCTGAGTGAGAATCATTGTCACAACATTCACGTCGCGTGTTAGTCAATATATTTACTTGTGACTACCCACGTACATCACATGTGAGACCAAGGGGGCATGAGACTAGCTATAGTTAGTCTAAAGCGCATGAGTAGTATCTGAGAGAATATCTATTATAATCTAGAGCTAGTCTTAGCCTAGAGTACAAGTAATCAACACAAGTTGATACAATAGCAAGTCTTCATACCTTCTCTCTCAGTCGTGATGTAAACGGCTGAGAGAAAAGGTTCGCGATCTCCAAGTTACTGGTGCATAGGCGCCAGTGGTTGCGTATGGTCAAATTCTAACAATATCGTGCCTAACTTGAACACATCTCTTAGACTCCTGCGTAAAGAACAATACGTATATTTAGGTGCGAAAAGAGTGAGTACGCGAGAGGTAATAATACGGACGTGACGTTTAAATGTATGGTGAGCGCGCGGCCCTAGAAGATGTTAGTTACTTAGAAAACGTGGATTTTGTGAGTCCGACTGTTCGTCAAGCCCTTGTTTAGCCTGGTAAAGGTCAGAATGCAAGTGAGCATCTCGGGCACGATATATAAGAAGAACCATCCCTTCCTCCATACGCGGAAAGAGTGTTCAAGTTGGGCCTTTGCATTCACGTTGAGGAGATTCGAGCATGAAGTAGAATCGCAGAGCGCAGCAGTGATAATGATAGTGAGGAGGTTTGGCGGCGTAATAACAGGCAGAAAGGTGATGATATTAATGGTACAGTCCCAAAGGCGAGACTATGCCCATTAAACTATCCGCCACTCTTTGACACAATCCCTTGCCAATGAACACCAGCTTACCGGCTCGTGTGCCAACTGCCGGCGTCTCCTGCACCTGTGAGATCTCATACAAATTACGTACCCCCTGCAGAATAAATTGCTCTCCTCTCGTGTTCCACCAGATTCCCTTACAACGCAAAATTTCGGGTTTTACGGGGATCTTGCCATCCAAGCCGGAGTCGCCGACAGACATTCTTTTGACGCCAGGAATGAGTTCATCTGCGAGGAGTATCGCAGGTGGATTGTAACCTGGGTTGGTAAGAAATGTCGTGTTTCGAGGAATTTCGTTATCCCATAACGCACTGCGAATCCAGCCGTCAAGGGCCTGCATTTGGTCTTCAGTTAAAGGATCAGTCACAGGGATTAGAATGCTTGAGATTCCACCGTGCTGCCATTTTGACGACAACTGTGCCCCGTGGTCGTGGTGTCGGTGTGTATGATCCGAACATGTTTTGTGTTCATGTTGATGCGCTTCAAATGCTCCAGGTCTATCGCTGTATGCACCAATTCCCATAACTTTGGATAAATCAATCTGCCCACGCACTGTCGTGTAGATTGGAATCGACGGATTCAAGTCATGGAGCATGAATTCCGTTTCTGCAAGTTTGGATGCAGCCACAAGATCAGATTTGTTAAGTAGCAGAACATCGGCAGCCGCAATCTGTCTTTGAGGAAGATATACGTAAGCCAAGATTGAAAAATATATATAACCGAGCACGTTGCTGAAAGATGATATGCTCTCACCGAAGGCTATGCTTGATCCCCTCTGACTCAGTGTCCTCGCGAATTTGCTACATGAAAGAAGTGATCAATGACTAGAATGGTGACCATCCTCTTAAGTGAAGGACATTGTTAGGGGCCAACCTGTTCAGCAAATACTGCATCAACGACACAAATAACACCATCGAGGTATATATCTTTCCCCAACCCCATCGCGAATTCTTCGTTTTGCCAAAACATGGCAGCAATGGGACCTAGTCGTGGTCAGACGCGGCTTCTTGGGCTAGTTCATTAGACTAGATGTATTTAGCACTGACCCGGATCTGCAATCCCTGTGGTTTCCAACAAAATGTGATCAAAAATGCCCTTGCGGCTCATGAGTTTCTCGATGGCAGCCACCCCACTGTCTTTAATACTACAACAAAGACAACCATTCGCGAGTTCAAGAAATTCCTCGGGAGCTTGGTCGAGGTTGCTGTTAGCATCCCCCATAGATGGTACCTTGATTGCCTTCGCTGTCATGCGAGATGTGTTATAGATGCATGCATCGGTGGGGAAAGACTCTAACCTTCAATGTCCTGCCCAGATCCTTGGTAAGACAGTACAAACGACCGGGAGAAAGTACGCATAATACGCACACCTGTATCACCGAACTCATTCATTATCACCGCAATCCGATATCCATGTTTTTCAGTTAGAATGCGTCTAGCAATGCAGAGTGTCATCGATATAGTCTTATATCTGACAATATAAGCTTTAAATGAACTTTACTTCAAAAGAGTGGATTTCCCTGCATTGGTAGGGACAGGAAAATGCGTGAATAAAAGATATTCCATGATAGTGGGCTAGTGGTTACCTGCGCCCAAAAAGCCACATATGAGAGTGATGGGTACACGTTTGTCTTCAGCTTCCGTGTCGACGAGTATGCTTAAGATGTGACATGAGACCGAAAGTCCTCCTTCGAAGGTGATGATAATGGAACGCACGGTACTTCGTCGTCCTCAACGTCCATGGTAACTTACAGTAGTCGCTGAGTTTGAACAAATGACGCAATCAATAGAAGATTTTCTGTATCTAGAATAACTAGATACGCGCGGGGACCCCCCGCCGTAGACCTTGCTAGCATTGATAAAAATATTTCGTGTTATTACATCTGATGCTGAGCGATTAGAAGGGTTGGAAGGAGTCGTACCAATACAACCAGCCAAGAAAGTGTTCAAGATCCACCTCCCCATCACGGGGAAGAAAAAAATACATAGAAAGCGACGCTTATACAGTTTCCATTGACAGGTGCATACACGTTCACAAACTATCGTTCACAAGGTCAGACAATACCTAATGTGATTGTTGACATCACGACAGCACCAACCAGAGGACGACTAACATTGTTCAATACGTTGCGTTGTCATGTAGCGCCAGACAAGAAACCATTTGACTTCTGTGTGACTTCGATAAAGTCTTCACTTTGCTAGAGCATATCTGCAGTTAGAAGACAGCCGTTTATGTGAATTGAATGCTCAAACACAACAGTGGTGGGAAAGCATATGTACATACATTAGAGCCACGCAATGTGAAACGGACCCATAAACAATCAACATAGAAAATAAATGAGCTGGACTGAGATACAATGTAGGATATGACAATAAAGTGGAAATATGGATCAAGATATTGCATTAAGACATACAAATGGAGTAAGATATCGCACTCACAAGTACATGAGGAGCTGGATAAGAGAGTAGGATTAAGATATCCGAAGCATGAGCGGATATGCAAATATCTTGACACTGACAACTATCTGGTGGCATTATGAGGTGGAGAGTAGACTAGATACACGCGGGGTGACCCCACCATAGACCTTGCTCGCTTTTATAAGCATCATATAACACTAAAATTTGAAGTATCGTAGTAACAAAATCTATTTCAAACTCTTTGCACTCTTTTTGGAAACATTTGAGTCGCATCTTTTGTGTTCAAGTTTGTGAACCTCTTTTTAGTTGGTGAAACCGTGGTTCAGCAAGCACGCGCATCCTCCTATTCTATCTCAGTTTTGATGGTACTCATCAAGCACTATAAGTTACCTTATCGTTGCGCATTGAAGGTGTCTTTTTTGTTCTTTTTGATGTACCAGTGGCTGATCGCCACATGACATTCGACCAAAGGTCCGTGCATGTCTAATCTAAAAGCACTGTTTCTCATTTCCCTGTCAGTCTCCCCAGCTCGCCCAGCCTGTCCCCTATCAATCCATTGTAAGTCTTTTCTCAACTCGACAGATTAGTACTGCATAATCTCACTCAAGCATCGTCAATCTGTTCAGCCTGAGCGCCATGGCGTCCACCTTGAAAACTTCGTCCTTAGCTGTCACCTCAATTGCAGATGTGAAACCCAACACTGCAAAAGCCACTAACGAGTTATGTCACATCAAACTTCAAGATCATCAAAGTGCGTCCTTTCCTTTCATTCTGCCTAAACTCCATATTAAGTCCTGTGCCTGTGCGTGAATATATAGAAACCTCTTTGCTATCGATTACATGCGCAAGTATCCCAGGGCATCTAGAGCGACCGTCACCCAGGCTTTCGCTACCCTCACCGGTGTCTGATAGGACCAAGGTACGTTCCTCGCACACTACCTGCATTTTACATCCGCTGACCTCTCATTCTAGTTCTATGGCATTCTTAGCCTTGACAACAAGGCGAAGAAAGCTCTCCCGAGCTTAGTCGGCACGACAACACTTGATTCATGTTCTCACTCATCTTTGACCATTGCAATGCAGGTGAGTTTGCAGCCACTGTGAACCGAGAATCACTTTCAGTACATATTCCAGGTTTATCTCGTACTTCGTGTCGAGCAGGGCGATTGAGAAGGACACATGGCTGCAGGGATGAGTACAGCGCGAGGACAAGTACAGCCGCAAGGAGCCCGATGAACGGTGCGCAGTGTGGAGCAGAGTGGCCCAGATTGGGCCAGTGCAACCGAGATATTTCTGAGCAGTTTTGAGCATTTTCACCCAGATAGCAGCAAATAAATAAATCATATTGAGCCAGTTTCAAACAGACCCTGCCTGCCTACTACATATATTAGACAGCTTGAGCCAGAAAATTATCTGTAATTGTCTATATTCTCTGTCTGGAGCTGTGGTGCACGGGTGAAAAACAGGTAAACAGCAGGGAACTGATCCGGACAGACCCAGACAGACCCAAGCAGATCTCCACAGTGGGGGTTTTCACTGGGGCTGAATGCCAAAACGCAGGAGTGGTGGGAAAGCATTATTAGAAAGACGCACATGTAGAGTCTAGACACATTAGAAACAACAAAAACTAAGTGTTACTGAACACCATGTGGATGAGAAAAGTGCCAGATAAAGATATGTGATAGGATATGACAGCGACATAGATATATGGAGTAGGGTATGACAATAAGATACAGATAAGAGAACGATGAGCGGATATGCAAAACGTGATGAGTATCTTGACACTGACAACTATCTGGCGGCATTATGAGATGGAGAGTAGATAGACCTTGCGAGCAAGGTAATTTATTCTGAGAACAGTTCTCAGTGTTTATGTCATATCTCAGACTCAGTCTCATTTACACGCCAAAGTACAGCATATATGAGCTCCACGCTCATCTAAAATGTCATATTGCACCCCAACCTATTCGTGTACATCAACGTTAGTGCATTCTCAAAGTCCACAGTCGCCGGGCGAGCTGGACGAAAGGAGAGGAAGATTATAAGGGCTCGGCGTGATGGGGAGCATTGCGGGGTGGACAACAGGCCTGTACGCCGAACCGGCGGACTCGAGCACTACAGGCGCCGTGCATGAAAAATCCAAGGGGAACGGACGGGAGTCCTCTTGCCCGGGTATACGGGTGGATTAATAGATTATTGAATGCAGAAAAGAAAGAGTTCAGGATAAGGAAGCAGGAAACGGAAAGACAAGGAAACGATGGCACATCGACAACGAATCAATTTTAGGAACTGGTCCCCATAGATAATTAGGAAGGATGTGCCCTGGATGTGCGACAAAAAGAACCGAAAAAACCAACGGAGAATCAAAGAGAAGGGGTAGTTGCATCATCGAGGTTTTAAAGGGATATGTCTTTACCAGTTTAGACTGTTCTGTTGTAAGACAGGCGCAGAGATAGGTGCGTGTTGGGGAACTATCCGCTGCTGCATGCTGCCCTCAGCTGCCTGCCGCACCGTAGGCTGTGTGAACGACGTCGGGGCCTGTTGCACATAGCCACCACGTAGCTCGTCTTCTGCGTAGAAAAAACTCGTCCTCCTGTCGTCGTGTTGCGTTCCGTAAACCCCATTGCTCATGTTCGGGTCACTCAAGTTGCTCAAGCGGCGGTGCTTCGCTGCCTGCTTGCGCTGTATGTATCGCACTACCCACCAGATGCCAACTAGGGCGGCAATACCCCCAACCGCGGCACAGACACCGATAATGGCATCCGTACGTGTCTTGCTGCCAGAACTGCTCGCAGAGCTCCCTGACCCTGACCCTGTCGTGCTCGCACTGCCAGGGGTGACCGATACAAGCGAGAACGACGGAACGACAAGGTTAGCGAGCTGCCCAGCGATGCCCGATTGGTTGTAAAATTTGCTGTTCGTTGCACGCAGCAATGCCGAAAGCTGGTTGATCTGATCCGAGGGTATGTAGGCGAGATACATTGTGCCCAACGCGGTAAGATCACCACTCCAACCTTGCGGAATTTGGACTTGCAGCGCATATGTCAAGACATCCGAATCTATATTATATAGGTGCGGTCAGTTCCGATTGATCCGACGAATAACAGTGTGTATACCATTGATCGAGAGCGCGGTCATAAGGACTTGCGGCATGAACGCAAAGATCTGGCCAACGGACTGAGAGCTACTATTGATAAAAAGCCAGTTCAGTTGACTCTGGAATAATAGACTGATAAGTGTCTTATCGGTCAGCTCTGAAGCGTCCGAGGTAGCATTGACCGAGTTGGGCGAGAATATCCTAGTAGGAAGATTGGAAGGAATTTGAGGGACTTTCGGGGTCGCGGCCTGGCTTGTGCCAACAGGGATTGGCACAATCGTCGTGCTCGTGGGGGCATCCGGGTCGGTTAGAGTGTCGCTAGGAGTCAGGGTCGAAGTCGAGGCAACAACAAGACTGCTTGTCTGAGAAAGGAAAGAGAACTGCGAGTCCATCTGGGTGGTTGATTCCGGAACGATGGTGCTAAGAGATGTTGGGGTGCTAGTGCTGACCTCGGTCGGGAATATTGACGTATTGGGGATTGAGAGCACAGTGCTGGTACCAGAGCTGGTCGACGATGACGATCCGCCCGAAGTGATGGTGGTACTGGCAGTGCCACTGGTGCCGACAGGAGGAAGCGTCCCAGAAGATGTAGCACTGCTCGAACTAGAAACGGTTGGAGGAGCGGAACCGGTTGGAGGAGCTGACTCCGAAGATGTAACGCTGGTGGGGCCGGTAGAAGTCCCTGACGGTTGGTTGCTTGTGGGCGAAATAGATACAATAGTCGTGGGCGCCGCCGTACTACTGCCAGAAGGACTGCTAGACGGCAGAATCGACAGGGGAGTCGTAGGAAGGGTCGTCGAGATCGTTGGGAGGATACCACCAGAACTCGCAGGAGCGGAACTTACTGGTGTACTACTGCCAGAAGGACTGCTAGACGGCAGAATCGGCGGGGGACTCGTAGGAAGTATCGTCGAGATCGTCGGGAGGATACCACTAAAACTTGCAGGGGCGGAACTGACTGGCGTATTACTGCTAGAAGGACTGCTAGACGGCGTACTTTTCGGGGGACTCGTAGTAAGTATCGTCGAGATCGTCGGGAGGATACCACCAGAACTCGCAGGAGCGGAACTTACTGGCGGATTACTGCCAGAAGGACTGCTAGACGGCAGAATCGGCGGGAGACTCGTAGGAAGTATCGACGAGATCGTCGGGAGGATACCACCAGAACTCGCAGGGGAGGAGCTTACTGGTGAACTTGAAGGCGCCGAACCTGGCGCCGATGGAGCAGAAGTCGGCGGGGGCGCAGAAGTTGGGGAAGGCGCAGATGTCGGCGGAGGTGAGATGGGGATGATTGTGACTGGGGTCGACGACAAACTTGTTGCGGGATCGCTGGCAACAGAGGAACTTGTAACAGGTGTAGTCGGAAGGGTTGGAGATGAACTAACAGTTGGCAGGATGCCACCATCACTGCTCGATGAACCGGGAAGAATGGGAGGCAGGCTAATAGTTGGCAGGATGCCACCGTCGCTACTTGATGAACTAGGTACGACGGAGGGAGTAGAAGTCGACCGAGTTGTAGGCGTGGAGGAACCCACTGGGTTCGATGGATTCGGAGATGCAGGTCCTGAGGCCGATGGAGTTGTAGAAGACGACGACGGCGGCGATTGCGTCGGGTCAGGGATGATCACACTGCTGCCACTAGAACCAGGTTGGGAACCAGAGGTAGACCCTGCGGTCGGGTCGGGGGAAGATGTGGGTCCTGGATCAACAATGCTCGAAAGACCGCTCAGAAGGGAGGGGAGACCCAAACCGAGCCCGTCACTCGACGACTGGGGGGTGGAAGAACCTGCCGACGAGGATGGGACAGAGACCGGGATAGAGCCAGTATGGGTTGCTGACGGGGCACTATGTGGATTACCTGGGGAGCCGCTAGCAGGCGAGGAAGTAGGTTGATCCTGGCTTGGCCGGCTCTGAGGAGGTTGGCTCTGACTAGGCTGGTTCTGACCTGATTGGTTTTGGGTGGGCTGACTTCCACTAGGTTGATTCTGACTTGGCTGACTCTGACCCTGTTGGCTTTGGGTAGGCTGATTTCCAGTAGGTTGATTCTGACCCGACTGGTTCTGAGTAGGTTGGCTCTGACCCGGCTGGTTCTGGCTCGGCTGGTTCTGACTAGGCGAATTCTGAGATTGGGGGGGCGGAATAGGCGACGAGCTCTGGCTCGGTTGACCAGAGCCCGACTGGGCTCCAGTAGGTGGATTCTGTGTAGGCTGCTCATTACCTACTAGGAGCAGACATAAACATAATGCGTGGAAATGCATAGAAGGGAAGCACACACCTGACCCTGAGGATGGATTCTGCGTCTGAGGGTTGAAACCACCATTGTTGCCACCGTTAGGACTCGGAGCGGGTGCAAAACCTAGATGTTTGGATGAGATACACCCTCGATACAACGTACGATATGAACGTACCATCAGGGAACGAAGAATCGCCGCCATCAGACCCCTCCCGGTGGTTGAGCTGACGTCGTATGAGAGTGCGGGGAATAGCGGGATGAGCGGAATGACCGATGCGCTTCACCCGGAGGTGAGAGAAATTGAGATTAGCGTGTACGGTCGCAGAGAGAAGGAGGAGGGGGACGAAGAGAGTAAGCATTGTTGCTGAGAAAGAGCGTGGGTCGGGAGGAGCCCGTAGTGAAGGTAAAATTTGCGAAAATTTGATGTATGTGCGTAATCTCTACCGCCAGACCTGCGGACGACAGCCTTGAGGAAGGGAGAGCAGCTTCAAGGGCAACGTATTTCAAGAGCAACAGGGAACAGCGATGGCAACTCGTCTATAGCGTGTGCGTTTACGTAGCCTGTTCAAGCTCAGCACCCGACGCTTACTAGCGCGTACCTAAAGGTGCCGGTAATGACATGCCGTATTTTCACATCATCATCAGATCTTAGCATGGCATCAGCATGGTTCATATGTAGACGCTATACATGGCGTTTGTAGAGCATAACTAAAATAATCCTGCACATTCAGCATACGTTGAACCGTTGCCTCTACATCGATTAGATGAATCCAATCTACACGCACACAAAGATTAGTAGGAAGTCAACGGTTGCTACCCTCAGCCCACCTTATTCGCAACGTCCAGCGCGTCGTGGTCAGCGGTCAACCGTACATACGCCTTTTTCTTCCCATCGGGCCTGACTCGATCCCTTCAATGCCATTCGTGCCATTTCGACACGAGAAAACTTACCGGATCAGGGTGTTAATCTTGGCCGCTTGTACATCGTACAACTTCTTCACTGCGTCCTTGATTTGTCGCTTGTTCGATTTGAGGTCCACGATAAACACCAGTGTGTTGTGCTCCTCAATCTTCTTCATCGCACTCTCCGTGTTCAAAGGGCTGCGTTGCATTCGATCTACGTCGCATCCTGCAGCCATATACAACGCACCTGACAATAGTCCTGAACTGGTCCATCCTCGGGGTGTGAGGAATAGACTTGCGCGGGTATCGTGGTGCTCGCGGCAGACGAAGAGTCTAACCAAGCAATCAATAAGGCTTGCAAGCCAGGGTTCCTAAAGAAATCGTACTTTCGGACGGTGAAAAGAGACAGACGTGCGCGTCTTGCGCACGGCATGCGAGTGCGTGCCCTGGAGAGCAGCCTTTTTGGCTGTCTTGGCCTTCGCAGTCGAAGAGGTGGGAGCAGGCTTGGTGGCGGCAGCTAAACGATACATTATACCTTGCTATCGAAGTGCACAATAAATGCAGAAGACACACCCTTCTTGCCGCCCTTTGCGGTTTTCGTTGTAGCCATCGCTAGAAATACGGTCTATCAGAAACAAAAGCCATCAGTATTCACACTTCATCACCCCATCCCTCTCAAGCACATGTCATCCATCCGACAATCTGACCATCCATCACCGAGAATACCGCACCCCTCTCCAAAACCACTTCTACACCACATTTCCTCATCCATAGCTGAATCATGTATCTCACCTTGGAGGATATCGAAGCGAGAGCTCGACGTCGAGTTTCGAGAGGCTTGAGGGAAGTGAATAGGCGCCTGCCTATTGCTCACGTAATCAGTGATCAACTACAGATACTCCGATCTACAATAACACTAGTGGAGTTACCCGTGCTATGCACAGCACCCCATTACAACTTTGGTGGATTTCTATATTAAAGCTCAGAATTTTATTACATGTGGTGTTGCTGATGCTCAGCAGTTTTCCTCCATTACATTACTTGAATAATTTTACATGACCCGCTTACAGGCCCCAATAAATTAGTTAAAAATACGAAATAAATTGTAAAAATTACATACACATGGTAGCTAACTACGCTCGTTAAAAGAGAATGTTATGGATCTGGGTACCCACGGGTATTTAACAAATTTCCCAATCCTATACTCGGATCCGTGTGGGTTTTCAGGCCTGAGTACCCATTACCCATGGGATCCAAACCCACAAGTATTCCCACAGATCAACCCACAGGTACTCACGGGTTGATCTGGACTCATGGACAGCCTTACTTGGATTGGTGATTTCAAAAAATCAGATTGGCCAATCCAGAATCAGATTAAATGGATCAGAGTTGGATTGCAGTTGGATCCTCTAATTAGAAATCAGACTGGCTGGTCCAGAGTTGGATTGTCCACTCTGGAATGAAATTTGCTAATTTGAGTCACTTTGTCTGATTCAGAGCTGTATATTCTGGTTCAGACTGAGGTTGGCCAATTGGTTGTGCTTCAATTTGGCATTTGACTCTGTGCACTTGGGTAGTCACAGAGACACTGTCACATACACGCTCACACACAAACATTTGCATGTGTAGGTGAACAAGGTCCCATTGGCATATGGCTCAATACCTCTGCAGCGAACCTATCCAAGCATTGGCTGATGTGTACATAGCTGGACAGGTGTTCCATGAAGTAGTGTATGGTCCTGGTGCAGGTGAAGCACCTGACTCAGATAAGGTGTTGCTTGAAGTTAGGAGAGCTGTGGATTGGAAAGATGGGACTGGTATTGAAGGAGAATGGTGTGTCCATCCATGAGAATGATGTCTGGCGATGCTGACTGACAAGTGCAGTATGCAGGGCAAGTTGTTATATCTTCAAATGTTATGCTCACTTGTCAGGGGACTGTTAGGGGAATCACCATATATAGCCATAACCACAGATACCAAGTGACCTTGGTATCTTGGCCTTTTAGCAGAATGGTCGGTGACATGTGTTCTGGGTGTCCCCTTACATCATACCGAGGTTCCCCAAGGTCATTGGTTCAACTCCCCATCATGCCATTCTTATCAGTGGCCTGTGATCACCCAGGTGGCTTGCGGTTACATAAGAAAAGTCAACGGAGTACCTCCAGAACCCATGGCTTAAAATTGCATCGTAGTACCGTTTGGTTGTGCTATCCCGAGTATCTCTGATTGGTATCTCTGTGGTTTGGGGTGCATATATATCGGTGATTATCTGGTCACAGGGACTGTGACCCTTGAGAGGGGGATAATGTCAGGGGACTATTAGGGGAATCACCATATATAGCCAGAACTGCAGATACCAAGTGACCTTGGTATCTTGGACTATAAGGGCGACCTCCAGGAGCAGTGGAATATCCCACTGGGCACTGGCAGATGGGCATCTGAAGATATATAAGCTCACAGAAGACTACATACCAGGATACACACCTGGCAGATGGGAATCCGAAGAGAAAAGCCTAAGGTTCCCACTGCCAAGATAACTACCTAAAGGAGTATGGAAATAAGCGCTGGAATGTACCATGATTACATAATGGGATTGGAATTCAATGCTGTTATGTAATCAGGTGCTTATGCGAAGGAAAATGAAGAACAAATGCACTGTGTTTATGTGAGCAAAAAATGCCAAGTTACATAATGGGATTGGATTCCAATCCCATTATGTAAACATGGGTGTTTATTTAAGCAAACTTGAACGAAGAGGTAGGGGCAAGGGAGATAATGGAGGAAAGGGAGATAATGGAGGAAAGGGAGAAGTGGGGAAGAATAGATAGAAAGAAGAGATAATAGGGAAGTGTAGAACCACATGAAATGGGGTTCCCCTTACATCACCCCCCTTCTAGAGTGTGACATCCCGACACACTAACACCTACTGGAGGGACAGGTGTTTTTTGACAGAAGGTGCCATAATCAGCAGCACGAATGCGACGAGGGGCACCAGGATGGAGGAGGTGGAAGTTGGCAATGAGGTCTGGGGCTGCTAAATCTGTCTCAGGAATCCACTCATCATGCTCATACCCATAACCCTTCCACCTGACCTTGTATTGGAGTTTTCCATGGTGGAATTGACTGTCCAAGACCTGTTCAACCTCATAATGCTCATCTTCCCCTACAAGGACTGGGGGAGGTGGGGGTTGAGCTTTCTGACCAGGAATGGGGTCTGGAGGGGCTGGGAGGAGCTTCACCACAGGGAAGACAGGGTGGAGGTGACTCATAGACTTGGGGAGTCAAAGATGGTAAGCATTGGAGCTAACCTTGTGTTCCACTAGGAATGGGCCTAGATTCCGATGTGACAATTTCTTAGAGGCACAAGTGGTGCTAATGTCACTTGCATCTAGGAAGACTTTGTCACAAGGAACAAAGGTAGAGGCTGGCTCACGATGACGATTATAGTATCAAGCCATATCCTCTTTTGCCTTTACAAGGGCAGCTCAGGCTTCAGACAGGGAGTCAGCCATTTGTTGCTTGAACTCATTCACAGCTTCTCTCCTGGATGGCTGCTGGTGAGGTTCAAAGCCCATGCGTGGGTGGTGACCAGAGTCCAGCATGAAGGGAGTCTCTTTTGTGGATGAGTGGACATGGTTGTTGTGCTGGAACTCTGCAAGGGGCAGGAGGTCATCCCAGTCATCCTGTCGCTCATTCACAAATAGATGGAGATACTGCTCCAGCTCTTGGTTGACACATTCTGTCTGTCCATCAGTCTGTGGTTGGTATGCAGTGGAGGCAGCCACCTCGATACCCAGAAGTCTGTGTAGCTCACAAGTGAACTCACTGACAAACTGTGTACCTTGGTCTGAAACCACATGGAGGGGTAGGCCATGGTGTCTCCAAACATGATCCCTAAAGAGAAGAGAGGCTCCCAATGCTGTAATTGTGGTCAAGGTGGGGATGAAGTGAGAACATTTGGATAAGGAATCCACAACAACCATCACAGCATCATACCCATGCGACTCAGGGAGTTCAACAATGAAGTCGACACTGACTGTCTCCCAACGCTGCTCAGGAACCTCCAGAGGGTGTAGTTCCCCAACAGGCAACCGACGCTGAGCCTTGGTGTGCAGGCATAGGTCACATGCCTTTGTGTAGCTACCAATGTAGCGAGACATGTGAGGCCACCAATAGTTCTGAGAGACAAGTTCCAAGGTCTTCCAATGTCCAGCATGGCCAGCAATATGAGTGTTGTGATGTTGGGAGACAATTCAACGTCATAAGTCATGCTGATCAGGGACATATATCTTTCCACAGAACAGGAGTGTACCATCCCTCTCACCCCACTCTGATGACTTCACAGACTTCCCAGTAGTCTTGTGAAGTTCCTTAGCAGCATGTGCAACTGACTCCTCCAGCTCTCTCTCCTTGGTGCCATTACGAATGTCCCTCAGGATGTCACATTCTTCACCTGTAAACTCCACTCCTTCCAGTGCATGGATGACAAAGAGTTCTGGTTGGAGAAGCACAAAATTGTCATTGTCATTTGAGCCAGTGCCATGCTCAGGTTGGCGTGAGAGTGCATCTGACTTGCCCATTTGTCTTGCCAGGACAATGGTACAGGTTGAGGTCAAACTGAGACAGATAAAGAGACCAGCAGGCTTGGTGACAGTTGAGCTTTTTGGCTGTGTGGCAATATTCAAGATTTTTGTGGTCTGTCCAGATCTTGATATGATGCCTCACCCCCTCAAGGAAGTGTTGCCATTCTTCAAGGGCATGCATGATGGCGAGCATTTCCTTGTCATGGATCTCATAGTTGCGCTCAACCGGACTGAGACTCTTGGAGAAGAAGGCTATGGGGTGCCATTTGTTATCGACCTTGGACTGTTGGGAAAGAACAGCACCAGTTGCAAAATCGGAGCTATCTGCCTTGACACGGTATGGGAGGTTGTCATCTGGGAATGCAAGGATGGGTGCAGATGTTACCAATCTCTTTATTGTGTCAAAGGCAGCCTGCTGTGAGGGTCCCCATGTCCAAGGAGTGTCTTTGCAAAGCAGGTCAAACATTGGATGTCCATGGTGTGAGAATTTCTCAATAAATCGACGGTAGAAGTTGGCAAAACCAAGGAACAACTGCACCTCCTTCTTATTGTTAGGTGTTGGCCACTCAGCGACACCAGCAACCTTGACAGGATCCATTTCGGCTTTCCCATGAGAGATGATGAGACCTAGGTATTCAATCTTGGTCTTGTCAAAGTCGCACTTGTCAGGACGCAAATAAAGCTTGTGTTCTCTGAGATGCTGTACCACTTTCCATATGACTTCATGGTGACTCTCTAGATTTTCTGGAAAGATCAGAATGTCATCCAGATAAATGCACACGACATCTTCAGCAATGAGGTCATGGAAGATGTTGTTCATCATAGTCTGGAAAGTGGCAGGGCTGTTAGTGAGGCCAAAGAACATCACTAAAGGTTCAAACAGTCCCCAATTCATCCTGAATGCCACTTTCCACTCATCACCCTCTTTGATTCTGACATTGTTAAAGCCCCAACAAACATCAAGCTTAGCAAAGTAGTGGGCCCCTCATAGGCTATTGACAAGGTCAGAAACCAAGGGAAGAGGGTAGCGATTCTTGATTGTCATTGCATTCAGCACTCGATAGTCTTTGACAAACCATAGGGCACCATCTTTCTTTTTGACAAAGAACACTGGTGAGGCCATTGGTGACTTTGATGGTCGGATGTGTCCTGTGCTTAAATTCTCCTTGAGGAATTTGTCCAATTCAGCCTGTTCTCCTGGAGAGAGGGAGTACACCTTGGGTGAGGCTCTGGGGTTGGTTCCGGGTTCTAACTCAATGGCATGATCCCATGGTTTGTGTTCTGGAAGCTTGTCAAACAACACCTTTGCAAAGACATCTTCGTAGTCAGACAGGTAGTCTGGAAGAGTGTCTGAAGGTTGGGAGTTGCACCAGGCAGCTTCTGCAAGGCGTTGGGATGTTGTTGAAGAAGCATGAATGAACTCAGCTTGGGGAGGGAGCATAGTGACTAGAATGTGGTCACCCTCTTCTATAGCTTCATAAGATGTGCCTTCAGCTGTTTCAGAATCACCCCCATACTGTTGACTCAGGAGGAGTTCTTCTTCAGCTGTTGATCCATCTGAATCATGCATGAGAATAGGGCAAGGACCAATATGGCAGGTGTGCAGTCATAGGGCCTTCTGATGTTCTTCCTTGATGATGTTGTGACACGTATGGCACTGGGGAGGACACTGAGTCATCCATACTTCTTGAGACTTCCAGTCGACTTCTGGGTTATGGTCCCAAAGCCAAGTATAGCCAAGGATCATACGTTGATGCCCTAGGCACGTAACAGCAAACACAGCTCTCTCAGAATGGTCTTTGTACTGCAGAATTAGATCACCGACTTCAGTGATAGATCCAGACTCATTGAGTGAGCCATCAACATTGTACACAGGAATGGGACGAGAGAGTGGTTGTGCAGTAAGGTGGTTTTCCTGAACAAATCCCAAGTCAATAAACAAACCAGTGGTACCAGAGTCCAGTAGAGCATGGACCGACTTGATCTCTGCTGTATCTGTGGTTTGAACCTCGACTGGGAGAGAGAGGGAGTTTGGGCCTGGGGTGGAAGCAACAACATACTGTGCAGGATGATTTTGTTCCCATTTTTTTATATGATGGAAGCGAGTATGAGACTGGGGAGGAGTTAAGGGTTGTGTGTCTAGCATTTTGGTCTCCATAGCTGAGGAATCAGGTTCTGAATCTGTATATTCATCGTTTACCTGATTATACAGCAGTGGAGCAAAACGATTGGAAATTGGCAGCAGGGGCACACCATTCATGTTAGGGACGCATGTCGGATTCGACGTCGACTGTTAGAAATTGCCAGATTCGACGTTGGGGTTGTATTTGGTCGGAACTCTCCTTGACCGAGATCAGTAGTCACAATATTTGTAAATGTGCGGAATACTGGATGACTCGGAAGTCAGAGATCTGAAGACTGATCTATATGGGCATTGGCTTCAACTTATGGGTTGCACCCTCTTGGATTTCTAGTGCCCTGGTATTTCGGACTGAAGACCGGAAAGGGTTATCAGGGTTCCGATTGGTCGGGTCTATTCGGAAGGTCAGTGCCAATGATACATTGAGACTTATCGGAGATGAGCTGGGGCTTCAGGTATTCGGAATGGAATAGTCAATGCGGATGGAATAGGGGTAATGATAAATCAATATCGAGTAAGGGTTAGCTTTACTGGAAAGCGAGTGTGATCAAGGAGGGTCTGGAATGTCAGATGAGGTAGGGTCGGAATGATTGGAATGATTGGAATAATTGGAATGATTGGAATAATTGGAATGATTGGAATAATTGGAATACCGAACAGGGCTGGAAGGCCTTATTGCAGGTAGAAGTTTGGAGCGACAAAGTGTAATAAAGGTTGAATGATAGAGGATGGGTGGAATATATCAGGGTGTTATGAGTTATATTGGAATAACAGGTTGAGGTAACAAGATATGAAGGATGCGAGATATGTGAAAGGGGTATAAGATATACAATATAGGAGATAGAAGGTGATACGAAAGATAGTGATATGAAAGGTAGTGAAACAATACGATTTACAAGCTAAAGAAGCCTGATCAAGAGAAAACATATTTAAGACATGTGGGATTCTGAAATCGGGAACAGAAGATAAGGGTGCGTGATATGGAGTTCCGAAGTTGGAGCGAATATGGAAATCAAGATAAGATGTATGGGGATAATATCGAAATGGAATTTGTGACTAAGAATAATAAATGGGGACATGTTGGAAATAAGCGGAAAAGGGCTTATCGGAATACGTGAAACGTCAGAATAACACGGGTCAGATCTGGGATCTAACAGTATCTCCCTTTTACAGCCGAGCCCTCTCGAGGCTGATTACGCTATTGAATACTGTGGGAAGTGTTTGGGTGTCGGTTATCCGTAAAGGCTGAGATCTTGGATCAGACATATATATATAGGAGAAACGCTTTGTGAAAACGCAAATCGCTTTTTGATCCCCTACCACCACCACCCAAGACAAAATGCCATTGCGTTCCAAGTCGTTGTCGCCCACCTGCTCTGTGATTGAAAATCAGCTCCGGCGAAGAGCTCGCCACCGAAGTGAGGGAGTACGAGCAGAGAAAGGCGGAATTGGAAGCCAAGATGTGGAAAAGGGCAAAGGCGAAGCGGGAGAAGCAGGAGAGGGAGGCGGTGGAAGAGTGGGAACAGGATCAGAAGGAAAAGGAGGAACAGGAGCAGAAGGAGCAAGAGGAATGGGATTGGAAGGTGAAGGAGAAGGAGGAGGCCGATCGGAGGAAGCGGAAGGAGGAGGCTGATCGGCAGAAAGCCGAGTCGACGTGGCGGTGCGGGAGGAGTTGAAGCAGGAGGAGGCCTGACTCAAACATTTTTCAGTAAGTCGGAAATCTGTCTGCTGATTGATGGAGTGACAGAAAGATCAGACTAGCCAGAGAAGGTTGACCAAGAACGGAAGGTCGACCAGAATCCGAAAGGCAGTTCAGAATTTGTTGGAGGCCGCAAATGGCATCTTGAGGACATGTGGTCGGAGGCTGATGACTTCGACGATAGGTGCATGCTCTGTTGGATGCGGGGGGTTGGAGTGTGTCGATGAGGAGCGGAGAACCAGAAAATCACGGAAGCAGGCCTGCATTCAGTGTCAGAATGATTGGAAGAAATGCACAAGGCCAGGCGACGCGGATTTTGCGGCGGAGATGGGGGGAAGTCGTTGTTACCGGTGTCCAGGTGGGTTCGGGAGAGAATGTGGAGGCCAGACCAGGACTGGCGACGAAAAGGCGTTGGGTGGAAGCGGTCACGGATCGGGAAGGGGTAGCATCGTCAGGGAAGGGTAAAGGAAAGGAGCGGGCAACAGAGGATGAGGCAGAGGATGTGGGGCTCGTGGCGGAAGTCCGCAGGCTCCGAAAAACCATTCATTCCCTCACGAAGTGGCTCCGCTACAACGTGGAGGGGATGGCAACCTTCAACGAATCGTTGAAGAAGTTGCACAGGATCGTGGAGATTGAGTTCAAATTTCAGAAGAAGCGGTGGGAGATGTACCATGGGGCGTTGGCGCCGCAACCGGAGTTGGGCTCAGAAGCCAGGTCGGAGAATGAGGGGGGAAACGTCGGGCTGCAACTGGAATCGGAGAAGGCGGCAGATAAGGGGAAAAGGAAGGTGAAGGAAGCAGACGATGTCGGGATGGTCGTCGATGTTGTCCCAGAGGTTTCGGAGAAGGAGGTTCTGGAGGAGGCGGAAATCGCCAAGGAACCGGAGGCGGAAGTTGGCCACAAACCAGAGGTGGAAGTTGGCCAGGAAGGAGTCGGTGAATCCGGGAGATGCGGATTCAGAGAAACCAGTGGAAGAAGAATTGGGGAAAACAGCGGGGCTTGACCCAGAGGTCAATGGGCCGGAAGAGGAAACGATGCAGTGAATAGGAGTTGGAAGGGAAAAAAGTAATATAAATAAATTGGAGGAATTTCGGTGAAGTAATGTAGAAGGTTTTTAGACAATGAAGTTGTTTTTTTGTTTGTTTATGATCAGAAAAATGAAATGATCGGAAAAAACGGAAAGCTTGGAACAACGGACATGGTCAGATCAATGGAAATGATCGGAAAAATGGAAATGATTAGAGAAATGGGGATGATTGGAAAAACAGAAAACTCGGAAAGACGAGAAACAGTGAATCAAGGATGTTTGACGTTCAAGTGTGTCGGAGGAATCAGGATAAGTTGAAATCGGACGAATGTCGGGATTGACTCGGGATCAGGATTTGGACTTGTAAGAATCATGAAGAAGTTGAGAGGGTCAGAATATCGGGATGTGAACGGTCATAGATGTAGAAGGAGTTCCGCAATTGCGGGATGTAAATAGAAGCTTAGTAGGAGTGAAAAAATGGAAGCGTTGGGTTGGAAATTGTCGGAAAAGATTGGAGTCGGAGTGGGGGATTGGAATGGATAAGTTATCAACATAGTGGCTACTCCCCCTTTAAGGTAGACGTCCCATTGTCTACCTCAGGCGTCGGAAGGTAGGTAAAGGAGTTGGAGTGTCGGAGGACTGAAGGATTCATTGGGAATGTATTGGCTTTTCTTGGAGATGAACGGTGTCTTCTTGGAAATTTCTCGATAGTGGTCTTGATGTTGTCTAGTTGAAATGTTGTAATCACGGATTACCTGAGAATTCAGAGAATATCGGAAGTTTGGATTTGAAAGGGGACAAGAGAAGTGAATCAGAAATTTGGAGAAGTGTTTGCAAGGGAAACAGAGTAAGGAAGACATGTAGGAAGAAAAGGGTGTCCGAAAGTAGGAATTGAAATGTTTTGGTGGAGTTGTGGGTTTGTTTTGGAAACATTGGTAAGGTGCTTGATATTCGGCCTGGAATATTGTCCTAATGGTTGAAGGGTCGGAATTGGAAGCATGAGTTGGAGGATGTACGGATGGTGCATTCATGGATACAAGGGTTTTAACAGTGCCTTTCGAAGGAGATCGTTATTGATTCCAAAGGCGGTTTGTTGGTCATTGTCCCATAACACGGAAATCGGTATTGATGACTAGACTTAGAGTCGGAGTAACTGCGTTGTATCTTGAATAGTCGGATTCGGAAGTCTGGAAGTCGGAGGTCAGAACACTAAATCTTGGAAGTGGAAGGATGTCTTTGAGGAAGATTCGGCGTTCAGACTTGGAGATCGTCCTGGGGTGTTCTCGAGGAAGTACAGATGTACTGTGCGGAATGTATTGGATGAAATCCTATAGCTAGAGTCTTGTTAATATGGTTCTGGCATAACTGTATGTAAGGCAAATGATTTCCCAAAGGTGAGATTCTCTCCCTCCGATAGATGTGATCTTGTCAGAGTACGTAGTGGAATATTGATGATCGCTTGTCGGGAATTGGAAGAATTGATGTAATGGATTTTCCTATCAGAAATGCGCCGAAGTTTCCACATTGTTGTTGCGAGTTGAGGTTTCATCAAGCATTGACATTGGACGTTATGGCGGGTTGGGGGATGTCGCAGTGAAGTCAGATTTTTGGAGATTCGGAAAAACACAGATTGCAGGTTTCCTAAAGACAT
>MU134373.1:158266-230792 GCA_015039355.1 Ramaria rubella | reverse complement strand
GAACTCTCCTTGACCGAGGTCGGTAGTTGCAATATTCGGAAATGTGCAGAATACTGAATGACTCGGAAGTCGGAGATCCAAAGACTGATATACATGGGCGTTGGCTTCAACTTATGGGTTGCGCCCTCTTGGATTTCTAGTGCCCTGGTATTTTGGACTGAAGACCGGAAAGTGTTATCGGGGTTCCGATTGGTTGGGTCTATTCGGAAGGTCAGTACCAAGGATGTGTTGAGACTTATTGGAGATGAGCGGGGGTTTCAGATATTCAGGAATGGAATAGTCAATGCGGATGGAATAGGGGTAACAATAAATCAATATCGAGTAAGGGTTAGCTTTACTGGAAAGCAAGTATAATCAAGGAGGGTTTGGAATGTTGGGTGAGGTAGGGTCAGGATGATCGGAATGATCGGAATAATTGGAATAATTGGAATAATCAGAATAACGAACAAGGCTGGAAGGCTTTAGGTAGAAGTTTGGAGTGACGAAGTGTAATAAAAGTTGAATGATAGAGGATGGGCGGAATATATATCAGGGTGTTATGAGTTATATTGGAATAACAGGTTGAGGTAACAAGATGAAGGATGTGGAATGTAAAAGGGGTATAAGATGTAAGAGAGGTAGAAGGTGATATGAGAGGTAGTGATATGATACGATACAATATGATACGATTTACAAGCTAAAGAAGCCTGATCAAGAGAAAATGTATTTAAGACATGTGGGATTCCGAAATTGGGAACGGAAGATAAGGATGTGTGATATGGAGTTCTGAAGTTGGAGTGAATACGGAAATCAAGATAAGCCATACGAGGATAATATTGAAATGGAATCGTGACTAAGAATGATAAAAGGGGACATGTCGGAAATAAGCGGAAAAGGGCTTATCGGAATATGTGAAACATTGGAATAACACGGGTCGGATCTGGAATCTAACAAAATCACCTGTTACAATTGTGGCAAGAAAGGTCACTACAAGTCAAATTGTCCTAATCCAAGGAAAGAGAATGGAGAAGGACATGGAGTTGCAGGGTTTCTTCTGATTGTTTTACTGAATTTCTGTCGCTTGAGAAGGTGTGTTGGAATGCAAGAACATCAAGTTGTCGTCACATGTCACATCAGTGTAAATTTAGTATATAAGTTTGTACTTGATGTATTTTAGCCCTCACATATTTGTACCTGGCCTTCGTGCCACCCATTTTTCTAACAGTAATGCTGTTGCATAGGACTGAATTTCTTTGAGAGAAATCCTGCTGGATGACAAGTTGTCCAGTCCAGACCTTGTCCGTAGACTGCTCCGACTCCAGACTTGGAGCCGTCTGTCATAACCCAAATGGGTTCTGAACTAGCGTGGTTTATAGGCTTCAATTTGGAGCCTTACACGCTAGTGCTTTGATGGATTTTAAAACACTTATCCATCAAGGGCATCCATTGAAACATCCTATTATTGTGTGCACTTCCTGATAAGGGAGTTGTATATGCCATCAAATCTGGCATATATGGTGCCAGATACTGGACGAGTCCTAGAAATCATTGGACATCGTTAAATGTTCGAGGTCTTCTCCAACCTCAAACCTTCTCCATTTTATCCACATCGGCATGTATGCCCTTGTCATCTATTATGTGACCAAGACATTCCATGCAAGGTGAATACAAATTGATCTTGGATTGATTTCCACTGAGGAACAAATGTGCCTCACGTAATATTTCAAACACCTTTCTAAGGTGTTTCTCGTGCTCTTCAATAGAGCTCAAATAGATGGATATATTGTCCAAGTATACGTGGACTGATTAACCAATTTGGTTATGAAAAATCAATGTCATGAGACGTTGAAATGTAGATGGTGCATTACAATTGCCAATCTGCATAACCTGGCTTTTGAATGTGCCAAATATGGTCACAAAGGCTGTCTTATGGACATCCTCCTTGACTACACATACCCGTCCACACGCACCAGACATGTCAAGCTTGGATTGGTACGTGGCACGGGCTATGTCGTGCCAGATCGTATCCTGGTCTGGGAAGGGTGTAACGTCCCTCACTGTGTTGTCATTGTGTAGACGTAGGTCTATCGCTGTTCTGAGCTTTCCATTTTTCTTTGGAATGCATAGTGCTGGCACTGCAGAACATACTGATGCTGCTACCCACCAACCAGCAGTGGTATACTGGTCGAATTTGTCGATCAGTTCATTTTAAAGTGCTTCCGGGCACTTTGGTAATCGATAATGAAACTGTTTAGTTTCATCCATGAACTTAATTTCGTGGTTGATCTCCCTCCATGGAGGAAGTTCTAATGGCACACCTCCAAAGAGGTGTGTGAACTCTCGCTCCCATCTTTCCCTTAGTTTGGGGAAGTCATCAGCTGTTAATCATAGTTGATTGGTGCCAGTACTCCTGTTGGTGTTTCCGTCAGTATGTTGGTCAGGTAGACCAATGTCGATATTCTGTTGCTTTTCTTTTTGTTTTCCCTTGTCTCGCCTCCCATCTGGTGAGCTTGTTGGTGGCTCCACTTGCAATGAGGAGCCATTTGCAAGTCACAGCTTGTGGCTCGCTGGTTTGTGTTTAAGGCTCGCAATTTGAGTCCTGTGTTCAGCCAGGTCCTGGTAGTCCAGCTGCACTTCCCAGGCATCCACATGGTTCAGAATTACTTCCTTTCCCATACAGATGCATCCCTCACCTCTAACGTCAAGGGATATCCCTAACTTATGTAGGAATGGTGTTCCTAGTATTGCATTGTAGTAATCTACATTTGCTATATTGAAGTATTCCTCAATATTGTGCTCACCAAAGTGGATATTGGTGTGCGTTCTGTAGTTGATGGTCAACTTACTGCCAACACATGCTAGCTGTAGACCAATGGGACATTCGTGTATGTCTGGCTTGGCGGTCATCTGAAACGAATCATGGGACGTGGTGGCGGCAATGCGAGATGGCATATTGAAAATAGAATTGATGTATAATAGAATGAGTGTGGAGATGATGTGTCTGGCAGACTGGAGGTAGCACAGCAGATGATGGTCTGGCGAAAGCTGATGATGATAGGCGCGTGTGCAGTGAGCGTCTTTTGTAGTGTAGTAGGCGCTGTCGAGTATCATGCTTGTCACCGCATGGATACAGCAGTTGTTGTTTTGACTTAAACCACCACTAATTGTGGTAGTTGGTTTCTGCACCACATATATGCACTGCATTTCTTCATACAATCCTCCTAGCGGGCATACTCCATCCACTCAATACAAGCTTTACATTCTTGTATCATCATCATCATCCCATTGATAGGGCATGAATTCCAACTGGTAATCAGCGACTAGTTCACTGATTTCACTCTCATGGTCATCCTGAATGTCCATTTGCTCGTCTAATTTGCCGCTTTGCCGCTACTCCCTGAGTGCTCAACCACTTCCTCTAACCATGCACCTGCTATGCGCGGTTTGTTCTTCCACTGTGGGCAATTGGGCTTGATATGCCCAACTTGTCCACACTCATAGCACATTAGTTCTGTGCTACGTCCTTGATCTCCTGAACCTCCCAGAGGGTTTTGTGGAGGGCGAGAAGTGGCAGGAGCTCCCACTCCAGCTCTTTGTGTAGGATGGCTCCCTGTATTGGGAACTAGGGACGAGCTTGCAACAGCCTGAATTTGACTAGTCGTCGAACTAGGCTTTGCTTGCGGTGCGTTAGCGCCACTAGACTCTGTCTTGCACAATCCAATATCATATCGGGACACATCCTCTACAGCCTTTGCAGCCTCATACAATTCAGTTATTGAACTGAATTCTGTCATGTAGCCCAGCTTTAGGACTTCGTGACGCAGTGCTTCTTTAAGTGCTGCTACAAACCGCTTGCGGATCATATATTCATCAGGCAGATGTATCATCTGTGCTGCGTACTTCATAATGTCGTTCTGTAACTCCTGAACGGTTTTCGTCTCTTACACAATTGTGTCGAACTTGTTCGACGCATGTCTATGCGTGAGTGCATGTAGGAATCACTGTTGTAATCCAGCGATTGCACTCTCTAGGGTCCACTCGACAACGACTCAATCATGATGCTCAATATTTCAAGCGTACCACTCCAATGCCTTGCCCTTAAGGCAAGTGCCCAAATAGTTCAGCTGGAGTTCCATGCTAGATGGCCCCAGTAAGCCATTCATGCCTAGCCATCTCAGGATTTCTGAGACGAAGTTCTCGAATTCTTCGAGATCTGCTTTCCCAGCATCTTCTGCTGGGTGAGGTAGTTTTACTCTGGCTCGCTGTCCTTATGTGTCTCAAGGGCAGCTCACACCATCTTTATGACTCCATCTACATATGTAGACAGATTTCCTCCTACCTCCTGAACCCTGCGTTCAGGATCCATAATTGCTAGTGATACCGCATGTGGTATCACTTGTATCTGCCTGTGTAGGAGAGGCACGTGATTACTCACGTCCTGCTGCACTGGTGGATTGGCAATGTCTTTGTCGATCTGATACAACGGTCGATGTTTGTTGGCTGTTAAGAATGCATCCCTCAGTCTATAACTGCTACTAAGGGTGGATCGAGCCACTCTCGCTGACTTGATCAGTTTGTCGAAGGTGTCGCCTTTGATCCAGGCAATATATGCCTCCTCGACTAGCTTATCTGTGTGTTTAGCACGGAGTTCTAGCGCATGGTGCTTCCATCGCGCTGCTTTCTGTTCGATCCTATCCCAGTGATCGAACTCATGTTCAAGACTAACATGAGTGCTAGTCATGGTACTGATGCTATCGGCGTCAGACTTCATCATCTCCCAGAGTGACTGTTGGTTCACTGCTTTGAGCACTTCTTGCTCATTGTACATCCTTTTAGATCTGCAAATTCCTTTGCGGATATTTTCTCTATCGCAAGCCTCTAGCTCACGATCCGTCTCTTCCTCAGTACACTGCCGCATACTGATGCTATCCTGCTCTAGGGTAGCGCTTGCTTCACAGGGACCATTCCTTCTGCTTGGTCCAGACAGAGGTGGCATTCTCTGTCTATCTCGTTTCTTGCGAGCTTTTTCAGCCTCATGGTCGACTTCACGATCCCTATTGGGATTGTTTCCATGTTCGGGGGCCTTTCCATGTAAAGGTCCCTGTACTTCCTCCTCCAGGGACTGTATTAACAGTTCCATATCATCTCCCAGGGTTTGGAGTTGGTCCGCAGCGTAAGGCATGACACAAGTGTGGATTACCCACAGGTTTTTCACAGATCCATCCGTGGGAAACCCGTGGGTATCCCATCCACGGATTCGGATATCTGTTTCCCATGGATATTGCCTGAATACGGGTCTGGCTTGTGGGACACACGGGTATTTTGGCAGACATCCGCAATAATAACTATCAAATCTGTATTATTTTAACTACATGTATATGCAAATCATATGGGTCGCAAACTACACCGGTAGCATCATGAATGAAATGTCACATGACACATATTTCAGTATTCCAGAATCCGCACATCAACACTGTCGACGATGGAGACCATTCCATTATCCTCCTTGCAGCAATAGCTGGTAAGTCTGTTTAGTCTTCTTTTGATATGTCCACTCACTCTATTAACATCCATAGTGTCTCTAAAGAGACCATCTCACGTCTTCAGTGCTGGCGATGACTCAGAGCTTCACAACATCAAGATACCTCCATTGCGTGCATCCCACTCACGTATGTATCCATGACTCCATGTTCCATCCTAAACGTTATCGCAGTTGCCCTCCAGGTCCACTCCAGAGCAGCGTCGTCACACGTTATCCATCACCGTTACCCACCATTCACCGTTGGCGGGAAGAGTATCAATGGGGAATACTCTGGGTACGCACAGAAGCCCTGCTCTGTTGTGTTGTTGCATGCTCATGTTTCGCATCCACAGGTTGAAAAATGCGAACACTGTGCGCAGCCCCAATGCATTTGAGGATCTTTCTTTCCCTTTCTAACTACAGCTAATGAGATTTTGTGTGCAGGCTCGAAGTTGAAAATGCTGAGGACGAATTGGTGCACAAGACTGAAGTAAACACACTCATGAAGACCGTACTTGAGAGAATGTACGTTTGTTTATTACTCGAGTTTATTGTTATTTCTTTACATACTCCTTTGCTCCATGCTTTTGATCCCTCACACCATGACTTTGCCATAAAGAACCTCAACAAGCTCATGAAAGAACAGCTCTCATTTCATGTGGCTGCAGCCGAAACAACAAACTCTCCAGGCCACTCAACATGAGATTCGAAACGGTGAGTTCAAACATAATTTTATGGACGAAAACTGGACTTACACGCAGATTCTGGTGAAGGCAAAGAGCAGTGCCATTGCGAAGTGGTGGCGCACTGTCCGGGATTGATGTAAGTAACCACATAGATTGTTGATTGAAAATACACTTATGTTGATCTCTAGTTTGGTATGTTCAGACACCCGCCCCTTGATGCAGGAGGCTCAGCAAGTAATTACTAGAACTGTCCAAATGCCTTGAATCAAGCTTCATTCCAGTGAGAAGGCATTGAACATTCAATGGCACAGATCAATTTCCCCGCTTGCTCTTGTTTTCAAACTAGTGACACACCCTACGTCTATGTATGTAGACTCTGGATACAGGAGAGAGGATGCACAAGATGAGGCAAGACAAGATGGCATGAGATAGGAATGTATAATTGAAAACCCCTGTTCCTGGCCACACTTAGATTCTCATAGCCTAGTCAAAAGTAGTTACAAATATCCACGAAAGTGAAATAAATGAGACCGTAGGATCGTGGTATGTTTTGAAAGCCTACAGAGTGTAGAACAATTTTTGTGACAGCTAAAACATATTTCAATAAATAAGAATTTTTCACAGGTATACCTGTGGGTTACCTGTGACCCGCACCTGCAGATTTGGATATCCAGGGCCCAGATGCGGGTAGAGCTTTCGGAAATTAAAATACCCATGGGTTGGATGTGGGTGAATCTGCAGATTCACTCATGTCATGCCTTACCGCAGCATTGTCCGCTGCATGAGCTGCCTCAGCCGCTTGTTGGCTCACTTCATGCGTAGTACCTACATGTTTACGGCTCTCTTTGAGGGCCATAATCATCCAGGCAATATGTCCAGATGTACGCTCATATCGCTGGGTTTCATCTTCCCAGTGTATCGACCCATGCTCTTCCGTCCCTGTTTGGGATGGCAAACTTCATGATCTGCAATGTTCCTGAACATACAGCAGCTGGGACATTCACACTCCTGGCGACTTGTCAGTATTGCTCATTGGTACTTCTCTCAACTCATCGAGAGGTGATCGTAACTTCGACCTGGTCGAAGTTCTTCTTGTTTTCTTAACGGGTGATATTTCATCCGTTTCTGATTTCTCTTGCACAGATCTCATTAGATACACTGATACTCACTTTTGACTCATGGAGTCAGAAGCTATGGGCGTCGTAGTTCTACAAGGACTAGTTATCCTCGTCAGTGTTCCTGTTCGCCTGTCCACGTCGTGGGCAGTCTCAGCTCTCCTGTCTGGGCCTCTGGCTGTGGCTCCAGACATATCTTGATCCTCTCCGGATCTAGACGTTTGGCTTCAAGTTCTTATCAAAGGCATAGATCTATGATCTATCAGCCACACTGTGGCGTTCTTCTATTAATTTTAGAATATCAACAGTAAATGTCTGTTTACTGTTTTCTGGGACTTCCAGCGAGTGTTAAACTTGTCAGCTTGGGTAAAAAGATCGGTTTGATCTTTTTTATCGATTTATCACAGTACTGCCAATGAATTGGCAGTCAAAAAA
The DNA here is from genome assembly GCA_015039355.1 of Ramaria rubella. Taxonomy (NCBI): domain Eukaryota; kingdom Fungi; phylum Basidiomycota; class Agaricomycetes; order Gomphales; family Gomphaceae; genus Ramaria; species Ramaria rubella. Next base: position 223,056 of record MU134373.1, on the reverse strand, counting down.
GTGTAAGAAACTTAATTTGTGTCACACAAACAGACTGAGCCAATATGTTTATTGGAGTCTGCGATTGGTGTTATTACAAGTAAAGTTAAAAGTGATTATCTAAGCTAGTTGTGGACAACTGTATAGTTGTCCACTATCTACAGGCGCCCCTAGTGGGCGGCGTTACATACTCTAACCCATAAGTCACTCTGGTGACTTATCTACTCTAAATAGTAGCATATATGCTACAGTAAGAATCTACATTCTTACACCAAAGTCCCCCTCATCTGATGCATCTCTCCCATGCCCATAATCACTGCTCATCTCACTCTCTATAGAATCTGAAAGTGTTTCAAACTCATGATCTACCTCTTTGTTTGACAACCTAAAGCCTGCATCCTGGCAATTGTTCTCTACCTCCAATTCCACATCTTCACATGACCAACTAGTCATGAAGTCAAGTCTTGATTTTTTGATCAAGTACTTGAGCATCTGTAACTTTTCCATAAGGTCCAGGGTTATACGGTTTCGTCGACGAGTATCTGTCTCAGCGCTTGATGAAAAAACACGTTCTGATGGCACCGATGAAGCCTGAGCAAGAAGATAGTTGAGAGCCCAACAAAACATAGTAGGATAGTTGGTTGCATTTTGCTATATATATATATATATATAAGCTTTAGGAACAAATCTAGATGGTGGGGGAAGCCTTACACCCCACCACAATGGGAGATCAACATCAGTAATGTTGGGCCAGCTGGGCGCATGACAATATGTGTTCCACTCCTCCTCAAGTGATGGAAGAGATGTCATTTGACCCCTGGAAGTCTCCACTGCTGTGTGACCAAACAGGACCTTGTATGCATTTTGCACAGGTGGTATAGTCTCAGATGGAGTTGGGACGACATTCGTGGCTTGGCAATTTTGTCAATATTTTGAAAGCTATAACAGGATATGCAGTATTAGTTCCTATGATAACAGACAAAAAATAGAGAGTCACCTCCTTCATAATACGCTCCCTAGCATACTGAACATGCTGTATTGGCCAATTATCTTCAATCCACCTAAAACGAAGTGAAGGGTGAAGTGCTGTATATAGGGAGGTACATTTCTTAGTTTTCTTTGCATCATTTGAGTGTCAACAAAGGGTCACACCTGTAGAAAAACCTTCTGTTGTTGTACTGGGAAGTCATCTTGTTGATTCCCACATCAAGCATACTTCGTAAGTGCTGCTTGGCTGGGTCCACCTGCATTTTCTTCAAAACAGAGAGTAGTGCATCAAATGCAGGAACTACACATGCCAGGATGGGTGTTTTTTCTGTGCACATGACAGACTGCAAAGTGTATGCAGGCTGGAGCTGTATTTAGTAAGAATAACAGAGAGATGATACATACAAACACACCTCAAGAACTTTGCGGATATGAATAAGAATGATCCACTCACAATGAGTGAGTCGATTCTTGAAAATGTTTGACATCACATCAGGTGCCATGAAGACTTTGATGGGCTGCATTAAATGTTAGCTTACATTTGAAGATTTGATCTGAATAGAATCTACTCATGAGACATAGGTACAAGAATCGATTGATCATTAAGTATGTCAAGCCCCAGCAAAGTGGACTATCATGAATTAATGTCAAGAATTTTATCTGATTCTCGCTGCCATCGTCATGTTGCCACCTGTGCCTATGGTTTCCTGTCTCCACAATCTCCTTGAAATCAGTGCATTGTAGTTGAGAGGAGCAGATTGTGTTGACAATGCCACGGGCAATCGCTACAGGGTCGCGATTCAACACATCTGCAAGGCTCTGAGTGTGGGGATTGTCAGGATCCTCTTCAGGGGATTCAAACTCAGCCATCGTGTTTTCCAATGCATCACCATTTGTACAATTGCAAAGCATGGATGAGACTGCCGTATGTAGTTGGTGTGGAAAACAGCTAATATCAAGTCAGAAAATACAACATGGCTTTCAAAGGAATAATACTCACATGAAGTGTGCTTCAGTAGCATCGAAGTCAAGAAAATGTTCATGCAGAATAGCTTCAACATCTTGCATCATTGCAGACATATTGGAAGCACCATCAGTTGTGATGAAACCAATCTGACTGTTGTTTAATCAACAAAAGAAACCAAAGAGAATAGCACAAGCTGACTTACTTTGTTGGTGATTTCAGCACGGTCTGTCATGAAAATGAGAGATTTGGCAAGCTCTTGACCGAAATGTCACCCTGGCATGGGAAGGAAGCCAATGAGTGCTGACTGCAGCAACAATGGCCCCTTTCCAGTCAGCGAATTCGTCTCGGCTATCCTAATGAGGTAGTGGGCAGTGACAGCTATGTATGCATGCATACTCTTCTCATCCCACCCATCAGATGTGAGAGATATCTTGCCAGCAGCTTTCTATAACACTAATAAGTCTACATTACATATTTCTTCAAGATGTGACATACCTTTAACTCAAACTTCAGCTCTTGGAAGTGAACCTCCCATGCATGCACTACAAGGCTTCAGATTGTCATTCAATGTGGAATATCATGGTCAGTGAGTGCTTCTCAAAGCAGTAAGAGAAGTGTGCGAAACTCAGCTGTTAGAACTTGGATTCATTCCCAGCTTTTCTGCTTTCTCCGATATATTCCAATCCATATTTCTGATTTACTCCACCCATTCTACTTATCCCCATCCCATCTATATTTAGTCATTCTTATCAAGATCTACATCTTTGGTCTTATGTCCATATTTACTTTTACCCTGATCCCGTATTCGCTCCATTTTGGATTTCCGCATTTTGTATCTTTCCGATTCAGACCGTATCAATTCATTATATATGACTCCTCCATGTACTTCGTTCTTCAGTTTAAATATTGACCTACCTTGACTCGATATCTTCTCACTTCCGTCTCTAAGTCTTACCCAACTTCTGTTCTCTAACTCCTCCAGCCTTCTCTGACTTCTCAGATATCCTGACCTTCCGAAATACCAGGAGACGAAGGATCCAACAGGGTGCAACCTATAAGTTGAAGCCAATGTCCGTACGTTCCGATCACGACTCTGAATCCTGAACTCCGACATTCCGATAATTCTGACATCTGACAAGAAGAAATCTAGTTCATAACAGTATATTCAAACTAAAACTCTTGATCCATTCATTATGCCTCCGACCAGATCCCATACTATCACCGGAAACACAAACCCTGGATCCAACTTTCTGAACGATGCACCAGAAGGCGATCCCAGTGATGACAACAACATTGACAACAACGAGGATGATGATGACAATGAAGAAGATGAGGGGAAGGCTATGCTAAAAGCTTTGAAACAGATAGCCAAGCACATGGGAACTCCAAACAAAAGTCAAGCCAGAAAAACCAAACTCTGAGAACCCGACACCTTTGACGGATTGGATTCCCGAAAGCTCCATCCCTTCCTCCTTCAGTGCAAACTCTACTTCTGTGACTGTCCTCAGACCTTTTCCAGTGATGAAGTGAAAGTTACTTACGCTATCTCTTTCCTAAAAGGGACAGCTTTAGATTTTTTCAAGCCCGAACTCTTAGACAACAATGCCTTCCAACGTTTTCCAAGACCCACCCTGACTCACAAGCTATTGGGACTTCACGATGGTACTCCGAGAAAATTTCAGAGCTTACAACCCCATTGGCGATGCAGAAACCGAACTTGACAATCTCCGAATGCACAACAACCAACACATTATGAAGTTCATCATAGAGTTCAACCGCCTTGCCACTAGAGTCAATTGGGGCGACACCACCCTTTGTAGGAGTTTCTATACTAAACTTCCTGATCGTACTAAAGATATTCTTGCAACCTGGGAAAAAGCCGACACACTTCCAGAACTCCGACAAATCATGCAAACCATTGACAGCCGTTATTGGGAATGACGAGGCGATGTCATTTGCGCCACCACTTCCAACAATAACTACTCCAGTAGCAGTAGCAAATCGGACAAACAAGAATCCCGATAGAACCAGTTGCAGAAGAGGACGAACAACAACAATAACAGTTTGGCTTCCGCCTCTTCCGCCAAACCTCAGTCCTCCACGTCGAATTTCTGCAAAACTCTGGATACTTCCAACATACTCGGAAAAGATGGAAAACTAACCCAGCAGGAGAGACAGCAACGCATGGACCAAAAACTTCGTATGTTCTGTGGGAAACCTGGACACATCGCGAAGGATTGTCCACGGTCAACCTCCCTTAACACTCAATTGAAGGCTCAAGCGGCCTCCGCAATCCCGAGTCCAAGGTTGAACCTGCAGCCATTACGGATTCAAAATAATAATAAGCAGCTCTGAGACCTCTGCACATATCCAGAGCTGCGTTGATTCCATCTGTGCGTTTTCTGAGGTTCGACTCAATGCTTCCGCTCTTTTGAAATCCGATTCTCTTACTATACCATTGACTTCCAACATTCCGAATACTAATATCCAAGCTCTCGTGGACTCCAGTTCCACCCATTGTTTTGTAGACTCATCATTCACTTCCAAGCTTCTGGTGGAATTCCACAATATCCCACAGATTCCGCTAAAGCTTGTCAATGGCACTTCTAACGTAATCACGCAGACTATTGATATGCCAATCCACTTTCCGTCCAGCAAAAATCAGGTTGTTGCTATGTATGTAACACTGCTTGATTCTAGCTGCTCTGTCATGCTAGGACACAACTGGCTCACCCACTACAATCCGTTGATTGACTGGGTATTGGGTAATATATTGTTCTGCATTCCTCAGCAGCAAGATTCAATTCCGACATCACTGTCTGCGAAATCCACCTCAGCAGTCTCTGGAAATCTGAAATCCAATCACATAGACGCCCCTCCGACATCCGAACAAGACTCACCTATTGACCTAGTCCCTGCTTCCGTGTTTGCTCGCCTTAGCAAACTAGATAACAAGGAGATCTTTCAGTTATGCGTAATTCCGAAAGGAAGATCCGCTTCCATCATCGACGCTTCCCCAAATCCCAATCCGACAGCCAATCTCAACGGTGTTCCATTGGAATATCACAAGTTTTCTGACGTCTTCAGCAAGAAGAAAGCAGAAATCCTTGCCGATCATCGACCGCACGATCTCAAGATTGACCTGATAGAGGGAGAGAGTCCCCCCTTGGGAACTATTTATTCCCTATCTCCAGTTGAGCTAGAAACACTCCAAAAATTCATTGACGAGGCACTAGCCATAGGATTCATCCACCCTTCACTTTCTCCACACGGTGCTCCAGTACTATTCTCGAAGAAGAAATTAGGCAGACTCCAACTTTGTATCAATTTCCATGGTCTCAACAAGATCATGAAAAAAGACCTATATCCGCTTCCCCGACTTTCCGACCTTCTGGAAAGCCCCGGAAAGGCGCAGATTTACAGCAAAATCGATCTCCGACATGCTTACCATCTAGTCTGCATTAGAGAGGGTGACGAGTGGAAAACCACCTTCAGGACCCAATATGGTTCCTTTGAATGGCATGTTATGCCCTTTGGTCTCACTAACACACCAGCCACCTTTCAGCGATTTGTTAACAATATATTTGGTGACATGCTTGACCTTTCCATCCTCATCTATTTGGATGACATTCTAGTCTATTCCAACAATCTGGAAGAACACCAAGAACATGTCTGCAAAGTTCTCTGATGTCTCTGAAAAAACCAACTTTATGCAAGATCTGACAAATGTGATTTCCACAAGACAAGAATGGCCCAAACCACAAAAAGTAAAATATATCCAATCCTTCCTAGGTTGTGCGAACCTTTACCAATGCTTCATTCATAACTATGCCAACATCATGATTCTGCTTACCCAACTAACCCAAAAATCCATCACTTGGAATTTTTCTGATGAGTGTCGGAAAGCCTATGAAACACTTCACCACAGCTCTGATCCTTATGCATTGGATTCCCAATTGTCAACTGATTGTGGAAACCAACACCTATGACTACACCCTTGCAGCGATCCTTTCCATCATTTCTCCAGAAGATGGCAAAATTCACCCTGTAGCTTTTCATTCTAGGACTTTCACCGCCCTGGAATTAAACTACAATGTTCACGACAAGGAATTACTCGTGATTTTTGAAGCTTTCAAGATTTGGCAGCATTACCTCAAAGGTTCTGGTTCCACCATCGACATTGTAACCGACCACAAAAACCTCGAATATTTTGCCACCACTAAGCTTTTAACCTGACAACAAGTCCGATGGTCAGAATACCTATGCCAATTCAACCTCGTTATCTGATTCTGACCCAGAAAACTCGGAACAAAACCCAACTCTTTAACTAGACGATGGGATGTCTATCCTAAAGAGGGGAGTAGCAACTATGCCAGCGTTAATCCACACAATTTCTGCCCAGTTTTTACTAATGAGCAGCTGTCATTGTCCCTCCAAGCCACATCTCTTAATGTCACAATTCTCTGCGCAGTTACCATCATGAATTTCAAGCAACTTCACAAAGAAATCCGACAATCCATCTCCTCCAATCCCACAATTTCCGACTATCCTGCAAACCCTCTGACTCCCCAATGGTCAGTCGATCCTCAAGGACTTCTCTGACTCGACAACTGAATCTACGTTCCCGATGCTAACAATCTCTGACTCCGTGTTCTACAATATCTGCACAATCATCAAATCTCTGGACATTTTGGACAAAACAAGACACTCAGCAACATCCAATGTGAATATACATGGCCAAAACTCCGCAACTTCGTGATTTCCTATGTCAAATCCTGTACAACATGCATGCAATCAAAATCCCAATGCCACCAGCCTTACGGATTCCTGACACACTTACTGATCCCACCAAGACCATGGAACTCCATATCCTTGGACTTCATTGAACCGCTTCCGCTTTCATTGGGTTTTGACAGCATCCTTGTTATCATTGACAGACTCACAAAACAAGCTATATTCATTCTGACAGTCACGATGATCACTTCTCTGATGCTTGCTCAGCTTTTCATCCTCCACGTCTTCTCCGAGCACGGTGTTCCAACTCACATCACCTCCGATCGAGGTTTGGAATTCGTGTCTTCCTTCCTCTGCATGCTTGGAAAGGCGCTAGACATGAATCTCCACTTCACTTCCAGTTATCACCCCAAAGGTGACGGACAAACCAAATGAACAAATCAGACTCTTGAGCAATATCTCCACATTTATTGTAACTATCAACAAGACAATTGGGCTGAACTTCTTCTGATCACAGAATTCACCTATAACAATGCTCCAAACACGACAACGGGAGTTTCCCTGTTCTTTGCCAACAAAGGTTACAATCCCAACATTTCAATACATCCTGAACATGATCTCGTCTCATCCTGCAAAGAAGATTTCGCAGTCGACTTAGACGAACTCCACCAGGAACTCCAAAAGAGAATCTCCGACATGCAATCCCAATACAGGGAACCCACGAACAGGAAACATTCTGCAGCCCTGGACTTTAAAGTAGGCAACAAAGTCTTCATCAAAGCCAAATTTTTCTGCACAACCCAACCTTTGAAGAAGCTCACTGAAAAATACCTTGGACCTTTTGAAATCATCGCACCCACAGGTACCAGTAATCGAGCCTTCATTCTTCATTTACCCAACAGTATGCATGCTGTTCACCCATCCTTCCATGTCTCTATGCTAGAACCTGCGACTCCAAATGAAATTCCGAACCAAATACAGCCTCCACCTTCACCAGTTATTATCAAAGGGGAACCCAAATACAAAATCAACAAAATTCTGGATTCCAAGATAGACAATTGCCAATGTTGCAAGATACAATACTTGGTACGCTGGACAGGCTATCAAGGAACCGATGAAGAAACTTTGTGGATCCCCACTACAGAATTAGGCAATGCTTTGGAAATCATTGAAGACTTTCATAACAAATATCCCGATAAACCTGGTCCAATTCTGCCTTAACTTTTCCTCTTCCTTTTTCCAATTTTTCCCTATATTTTCCGTGTTCATTTGTCTAAATTACATTTCCATCTGTTCCAAGAAATCCTGCTTTGCTTTTCTGCTCAATCCCGATTCAATTTTCCGATTCCATTTCCCATATTTCATCCCTTTCCATTTCCTCCATCCTCACTTCCAATTCCCGCTCCTGGTGCTGAACCATTCTTTGCACTCATCCAGTCAGAATCTGTGTCTCCTCGGAATGCACCCACATGGAACTTGCGTGACGATCGATGGACCTCTGCAACTCTCAGATTTCCTTCAAAAGCAATTCCGCCATTCCTCCCTCATCCACATCCATACCTTTTGCGACTTCTTCCGCAAATCCTGACACCCCCAGCCAACGGCATGTCCTCCCACCCTTTGTGCACTCATTGCATGTCCCGTTCGTTCCCTCTGCTATTGGCAAACAAAACATGTCCCGAACCCAACATCCCACGCAACAATACTGTTCATGCCCAATCCAATTTATGGCAGATTCTTGCACCCTCCGATGAGTAATGGTTTTATCCACCACATTGCTTTTCCTTTTCTGAGATTTTCCCTCCGATTTCTTTTCAGCCTTTCTCTCATCCTTTTCCACCTTTTCCCGCTCCAACTTTCTCTGCTCCAATTTCTTTGCCGCTTCTTTTTGCAACTCCGAAATCTCGCAAATCTGCGCCTCCAGGTCATTTTCCAACCCTGAATCATCTTTGGAAATAAAGTCTTCAAGCCAGATAATCAGCAGCATCGACATTAAGCCTAGAGGGGAGTAGGGATAAGAAGATCAGAAGACTGAAAAGTTGAACCCCATCTGTCACTCTTATATATCACATTAGGGGTCTCGCTTAATCACCAAACCAAACTTCCCATGCTGATCTTAGGCCTTGAGGGCTCAGCCTTAAAGAGGAGATACTGTTAGAACCTAGATTCATTTCCAGTTTTTCCACTTTCTCTGATATATTCCAATCCATATTTCCGATTTACTCCACCTGTTCTACTTATCCCCGTCCCATCTATATTTAGTCATTCTTATCAAGATCTACATCTTTGGTCTTATGTCCATATTTACTTTTACCCCGATCCCGTATTCGCTCCATTTCAGATTTCTGCATTTTGTATCTTTCTGATTCAGACCATATCGATTCGTTATATATGACTCCTCCATGTACTTTGTTCTTCAGTTTGAATATTGACCTACCTTGACTCGATATCTTCTCACTTCCATCTCTCAGTCTTATCTGACACTGGGGGCATGAGCAGATTTTTAGTGTAAAAAATGTGATAAAAATGCTTTTTCCTTACAGATTATTCATTCACTGTTCTGGTTGAAAAATCTTCCAAAAATGCTGCTTTTTTATCAAGTTTTCGGACCTGAAAATCTGATACATATTTCACAATTATAGGCATGGGAAATGGATGTAAAATGTGAGAAATAATGAATTTACTTGTTAATTTCATGCCACAAAAATGTAAGGACAATCTTGGTTTTCATTGACATTTTCAACAGAAAAGAACCAAAATTTATCCAAGATTTCATAGTAGAAAAAAGGTGAGAAAATTAGTAAAATATATGAGATTTTCATGAGATTTTTCAAAACTATTAGCCAATGGATAATCCAACATTTTTCTTTAGTTTTTGCTAGGAAAAACCTGATGGATAAATGTTTATCCCTTGGATAATCATTCACCCATAGGCAATATATAACAAGTTTTCTGAACCGAAAAGGCAATGAAAAAGTCAATGGATAAGAGTTTATCCCTTGGATAATCATTCACCCATAGGCAATATATAACAAGTTTTCTGAACTGAAAAGGCAATGAAAAAGTCCATGGATAAGAGTTTATCCCTTGGATAATCATTCTGCCATAGGCAGAACATTTACCCCATATGGAAGAATTATCCAAGGGATAAACTCTTATCCATTAACTTTTTCATGACCTTTTCGGTTCAGAAAACTTGTTATATATTGCCTATGGGTGAATGATTATCCAAGGGATAAACTCTTATCCATTGACTTTTTCATTGCCTTTTCGGTTCAGAAAACTTGTTATATATTGCCTATGGGTGAATGATTATCCAAGGGATAAACATTTATCCATCAGGTTTTTCCTAGCAAAAACTAAAGAAAAATGTTGGATTATCCATTGGCTAATAGTTTTGAAAAATCTCATGAAAATCTCATATATTTTACTAATTTTCTCACCTTTTTTCTACTATGAAATCTTGGATCAATTTTGGTTCTTTTCTGTTGAAAATGTCAATGAAAACCAAGATTGTCCTTACATTTTTGTGGCATGAAATCAACAAGTAAATTCATTATTTCTCACATTTTACATTCATTTCCCATGTCTATAAATGTGAAATATGTACCAGATTTTCAGGTCCAAAAACTTGATAAAAAAGCAGCATTTTTGGGAGATTTTTCAACCAGAACAGTGAATGAATAACCTGTAAGGAAAAAGCATTTTTATCACATTTTTTACACTAAAAATCTGCTCATGCCCCCAGTGTGACTTCTGTTCTCCAACTCCTCCAGCCTTCTCTGACTTCTCTGATATCCTGACCTCCCAAAATACCAGGACATGAAGGATCCAAGAGGGCGCAACCTATAAGTTGAAGCCAATGTCCATACATTCTGATCACGACTCTGAATCCCGAACTCCGACATTCCAATAATTCTGACATCCGATGAGAAGAAATCTAGTTCATAACATCAGCACACTCCACAACATTAATAGAAGTGTGCCATGGTGAATGCAGGATGAGGGACAACCGCTGCTGACAGAGCATTGGGGTCAGCCAAGGACAAAATCTTTATTGCCCACCCATGTTTCTGGCATGCTTCGACGTATTCTGCTGCATGATAGTTTTTGAGGTGTTCACGAAGGGTGCTAGTGGTTGTTTTGACTGCATATTCAACAAGATTGCTAGCATAGTCTTCAGTGAAATAAGATAAGAAGAACAAAAGAAAATACGTACATGCAAACTTTACAATAAGTTTTCTGGTTGTCCTTCCCCTGGTGGAAGAAATGCCAAACATCATTGGCTTTCTGTCCTATTTTAGGCTTGGGGCGGGTGAATGGTGTGCTTGAAATGTGGGCGATTTGGGCGGTTCAGGGTGTGTGAGGGGAGGGTGCAATGTGGGGAGCACAACCACGTGCTGCACACCCATGGGGTGTCATCACAAGGTGCATATTTCCAGGTGTTGCTGCAGGGTTAGCAGCACCAGGTGTTCTTGCAATACAAACCACAGGAGACCTTGCTGTTTGTCTGAGTCCAGGACCGACTCCATGTGGTGTCGCATGAGGCTGGTGAGTGGTTGTTGGCTGTGGGTTGGGTTGTGGGGTGCAAAGTAAAGCCATGTGAACCTCAGCATGATGTCGTAGAGTCGGCAGCTCAAGCATGGGGGGAGGAAGGGGAGTTGCAGGAGGATTCTCAGGGAAGAATACATTAACATTGTGGGCATCGATCTCTTGTTGGTTGTGAGCAAGATGGTCTTCACGTTGCTTCTCTTGCCTCCTCCGAGCTTTGGCCTTGGATGCTGCAGTTGGCGGTTGAGGATCAGCTTGATTATTCACCTTGGTGGTTGTTTTGTTTGTGGGTGTAGCTGCCTTTGGGCGGGACTTGGTGGGTTGACAAGTGCCACACACACACTGCTTCCAAATATTTCCATCAACATCTTCATTTGCAATATGCAAAATGGCATCTTCATATGCCAGACATGCAACCGCATTGTGCAGTGTGGGACCCATCAAAGGGGGTGGCTAGTCACAGGTGTTAGTCCACTGAGGCCTCAGCAAAAGCCCACTTTTACTCACCACTCCCTTGGGGTCCCTTATATCCTTCTGGCCAAGGATACAATCCCGCAAGAAACGAATGGATGCCGCCAGAATGTGAGGGATTACATCTGCAATAGCAAAGTTAAATATAGCCAAGGAGGCTGAAACATTTGAATAAGGAAAGATTAGGTGAAGAGATGAATACTCACAAATGTCCATGACTTTTAGTACCTCAGATAGCACAGGAGCTAGTGATCCACACAGGTATGGGTAACCTGTGCAGGTTACGGGTTTGGGTCACCCCGGGTTTTTCCACCAAGCCGTCCCCACCCTCAACCCCCACCCACCGTCCCTGTTGCCCCGCCAGGTGGGTGCCGTGGTCACATGTCACGATGGCGCGCGTGGTCGCGTGCCGTCCTCTGGCCAGCGCTCATGCGATGTGGTGGGGTGGATGTGGGGTGGAGAGCACGCCGTCCTCTGGCCGGCGCTCACGTGATGCGGTGGGGGTGGGGGTGGAGGTGGGGGTGGAGGTGGAGGTGGAGGTGGAGGTGGGGTAGAGGTGGAGGTGGAGGTGGAGGTGGGGTAGAGGTGGGGGTGGAGAGCATGCCCACCTGGGGGGAGCATGCCAGGTGGGCGCTGTGGTCGCGCGTTGCGATGGCGCATCGTCGTGTGTCATCCTCTGGCCGGCAGCCATGTGACCTGGCGGGTGTGGAGGTGGGTGTGGAGAGGGCTGGTGGAGGTGGGGGTGGAGAGACGTGGAGGTGGTGGAGGGCCGGCGGAGTTTGCCAGCCCGTACCCACGGCGTACCCGTGCATAACCTGGAGAAACCCATACCCACGTCACAGGTAAGGGTTGCGCCACAGGTTGGGTATGGGTCGGTGTTTTCGTACCCAGGGGTTACCCGTGCCGATCACTAACAGGAGCATTGAGAGAGACAAAAGTATTGAGCAGGACATTGCAGATGAAGTTGTGAGACCACTAACGATGAGGAACCCACCATTAATGTCCCATGGTTGACTGGCTCGGGTTCAGCTTTCAAACCGAGCTCAGCCATTGGCCTTGGCTGTCTCCTGAATGGCTTGGTTCAGTCAAGTTTGGGTTTGGTTACCAGGTTAGCCATAGCATAGCCTAGCTGACAGCAATACTACATGAGCTGACGACTCTCTGGAACAAAGATGCTGTCAGTCCAGCATCAGAAATGGTGAAACAGAGTGTACCTGAAGCCTCAAAGAAATCTAAGGTGAGGACCAGTGGAAGGGACCAAAGCATGATTCTCAAGCTGAAGCCAAATAGGCTGACAAGATATGTCAACTCGGCAGGAAGTTCGCAATCATGTTGTAAGGGGAACCCCATTTCATATGATTCTACACTTCTCTATTTTATCTTCTTCTATCTATTCTTCCCCATTCCTCCATTATCTCCCTTTCCCCTATCTCTTCACTCATGTTTGCTTATTTACAGCTGTTTCAGGTACATAAGGCAGAGTTTGAAATGTGCTGAATAATCACAATCTCACCATTGCCAGGTATTTTGGGTCTCCCTCCTCAACCACTGTGAGTTAAGCCTTTAAAATTTGTGATAATGGAGTTATATATAATTGAATAAGCCCTGTCCAAAAGAACCTCTGTAAAATGCAGTATTTAACAATGAGGTTTGGCAGGTTAGATTACCCATAGACAGACCAAATCAGCAGATATTGTCCTGGTTCTTTCTGATTATATGCTAGTATATATATACTCATAATCCATTGGATAAACAGCCCTTATACATTCCTCTTTCATTAAACACAGACTCTCTCTATATGCAGACAGTTATTGTTTCTACTAAGGCACCAATGAGCATTCATAAAGCAATGTAACTCTGTAGATTATGAGTATATATACACTAGTGTATAATCTGAAAGAACCAGGACAATATCTGCTGATTTGGTCTGTCTATGGGTAATCTAGCCTGCCAGACCTCATTGTTGAATACTGCATTTTACAGAAGTTCTTTTGGACAGGGCTTATTCAATTATATATAACTCCATTATCCCAAATTTTAAAGGCTTAACTCACAGTGGTTGAGGAGGGAGACCCAAAATACCTGGCAATGGTGAAATTGTGATTATTCAGCACATTTCAAACTCCGCCTTATGTACCCAAAACAGCTGTAAGCACCCATGTTTATGTAATGGCATTGGTATCCAATCCCATTATATAACCATGGCACAGTTGGCATTTGTTCTTCATTTTCACTTGCATAAGCGCCCACATTATGTAATGGGATTGGATCCAATCTCGTTACATAATTGTGGTACATTCAGGTGCTTATTTGTGCTCCTTTAGGTAGTCATCACAGCAGTGGGAACCTTAGGCTTTTCTCTTCGGATTCCCATCTGCCAGGTGTGTATCCTTGTATGTAGTCTTCTGTGAGCTTATATATCTTCAGATTCCCATCTGCCAGCGCATAGTGTGATATTCCACTGCTCCTGGAGGTTGCCCTTATACATGTATATGCTCTGGATGACAAACACGCAGGCCTCTTTTCAAACAAACCTTAATCCTGATTACTCACCCTTGGATCACTTCAAGCCAGGCATCAAGTGGAAATGACAAGGAGAGCAGGCAGACCTATGCAAGGCCTTTCCTGACTATTTCCATGCTGATTTTATGGATGATTACATCCATCCAATTGTATGTTATTCAATTATTGCTTAGATTTTACTGATAATGTTTCCAGTTCAATACTGGCATGAACAAGCACTCCAACAGCTCATCTCATATGTGGACACATCTCAGGCCCAGGATATTCAGCTATCCACCCAAAAGCTTCATCAAGCTGAACTGTCACACACTTGTTGGTTGGAAGGAAAATGCTGATGGTACCACTTTTTATACACCATTTGTGTCCATTCTCTATCGCAACTATGAGGGCCACCCTGACATTAACAAAGCTTTCCTTAACCAACCATTATTCAATGTAAGTTTTTTTTTTGCATTGGTAACTCATTATCTGACCTGTTGCTCTGTAGATATTCAATGTCATCATATGCAGCCCTGGTGCCTTGGACTGTGACCCTGGTTCAAAGAGTGTCAGCACCGTGACAATGGATCTCATATGAGACCTTAAGGAGGTCATGCCTGGGGCTATTTCAGCATCCACCATCTTTGTAAGTGATCAATTTTGTTTTCAGATATTTGCTCACCCCTGTGCTTCAGGTGTGCTTTGCGCTCTCTAATGACTCAGTGCTCCAGCACCAAGGGAGCTCCAGCAAGATTGATTATGAGGCTGACTTCAACACCTATCTCAAGTATCTTATCAGTGGCCTTCAGGATAACAAGCAATCAATCAAAAAAAAATTCCTTGTGCCAGCACAGACTGTTGAGGATGCATTTGTGGTGCTCTACAATGACGACCAAGACAAACTCGATGATGAACTCAATGCTCAGGTACCCACAACAGTAGAGCACTGAATGTTACACTATGCCCCTGCTATACCTGATCTGCTGCACGCGACTTCTAGACATAGAGTGCAACTAACACAAGATATTCCAGCATTTGATGCTGCAGAACCACCTGACAGTGATCTGGTCTGTGGTCCAGGTGCAATATCAATGTGTGGATGGCACAAACGTGTCCAGCCTCGCCCTCCTAGTTCATACAGCCACCATCTACTAGCGGCTCCCCACCAGCCCTGATGGAGTGGCATCAACAGCTGCGGGCACCAGTTGTAACACTCAACAGAGTGTGTCGCATGCAGTGGCTGGACTCATGGGAACCACTGCTATTATAGGCAAAGAATTTACCACCCCACCTGGCAAAGCTGTGAAGGCAAAGAAAGGCAGGAAAAAGAAAAATTAAGGAGTTTAAGGGGCTTGCTAATAATGGGCTTGTCATTGCAAGCAGTTTTAATTGTAGTCTTAAACTGTTACATTCCCAGTGAAACAAAACAAAAACCAAGACAATAATTAAATATTCAGTAGCATTGACATTCACCACATCTGAATCCCACTAGTCCAAGTCACAATGCTGGACCATATTCACAAAAATGATCCAGCAATATCATTGTTTCTTCTGCCGGCTCTGGCAATTAAAGGTCATAGGGCACTGACATCCACCTCTTAATATGTGCCTTGTAGTGTAGTTATAAATCAGCTGAGTTGTTCTTTGGTGTCTATGATATTTTGTATATAAGTTTGCATGCATTCAAATCTCCCAAAAACCATTTAAGTCTCTTGTGTTCTCTCACTGCACCCAGTGTAATTAGAAAGGTTAGTTGTAATAGTTGTAAACATTAATACAAGTCCTTAATAAAAAAACAATACCAGTCATTCCAGTTAAGCAGTCATTAGTGATGGCCTCTTATAAGACCTCACATATACAGCTGCCTTACATTTCTTACTCACATCGTGGGTAGAGCCTTATCAACCCTGATAAGGCTCTTGGGCTTTTATCAGCCCTGATCCTTAAGGCTCTTGGGCTCTTATCAGCATCAGTGCCCTTTATCAGTGGTTGTCAGATAACCAGTTACATGGTCAGGGTCTACATCATTATCATGCCTTGTTAGCATCCGGCTGCACCTGATGACCTTATGGCCCTTATCAGGCCTGATATGGTACTACAGGTTTTTCTGACTTAAAGGGGAGAGTTCCCATATTTCTAGTTCCAGATGTATACCTTCTTAGTTGATGGATTAAGAATCAAATTCATGCAACAGCACCTTGAGATCTTATGGAGAACTCCCCTGAACCATGATTGGGCACCACCAGGTCATCTTGGATACAATATTTATTTAAGCTTCTGAAAACATGAACTTTCTGTCCAAGGATTCTCTGTTGATGGAAACATTGCCTCAAATCATGTGTAGGATAAGAGACAGCACAGTGGGTAGGTGTGAGGAGACCTGGGATCAAGATCCAATGATACTTATGCCCAGTATTTCTATGGATCAGGCATGCATAGCTAAGTAGAACCATTTATACACTGTAGGAAGAGAAGGAACTCCGGACCAGTGCTTAAGGCACTGGGACTGAAATACAGCCCAGCACTGCACTGGTTCACAGTGCCTAATTTCTCAACTGCTCACACACTTCTCTGAAGTGCATTCAATACACTTATTTCCAGTGCATTTTGACTGTACTCAAATACACTTGTTTTCAGTGAAAAAGGCACAGTCATATAATATTTACAAAATATGTACAAAAGTATAAATATACATTGTTTATGAAGCTTTTTGCAAGGGATTCCTCTCACCACCCATGGCATGAACCTTGTGGATCCACAGTTGTCGACATCATGATATTGTGGGAGAGCAAATTTCATCAAGTCCATTCAAACTCCAACAGACGTGTCATCTCACCAGGACCACAATGTCCCCATGGAATGATCCACCACATCACGTTGGTGTCAAATGCGTTCAGTCTCAGCAAGATGTTGTATAGACTTGAATTCAGCCCAAAATACCACAACCAGAGCTGCACTGAGCATGAAATGATCGCGTCAAGGTCAGGTGCAAGGGGAGTTGCTCACGTGTTCTCAAGGGCTCTGGCTCTCCGAAAGCTCATTACTGACCTTCAATCTGATGCTACTACCTTGCTAAGTATAATAAAAATGCATGAGTTCCTTTGGTTGAGCTCTGTTTAATGTATCCTACTCTGACGATCCTCAAATTTCACTGCTAGGTTTGGATTATAACAGTCATTATCTCGTGTATGTGTTCCATCCTAGCCAATGCTATTAATTTGAGTGTGCACTCATTCCCATGCTGTTTTGTGCTCATGTAGCAACTAGCGGCTGCAGTGGAACCTACGCCAACCAGATGGGATGACCGACCCCAAACATCTCATGCATTGTAGCCAAGTTCCCCAAAACTACCATGAAAGCCAGTTTCCCTTTGCTCATATCATAATATCTCTACTAATCTTGTTTGCAGTATGCACTGAAGGGGATTATATGCTACAGTTCATTATATCTAATGAAATCATTTTTGCTACCAGTACAGCCTGTGCCCACATGCCTTTACATCCCGCCTGTGTTCATGCATGCACAACCATGAAAGTCACCATCATCCAGGTACTGTCTATACATCCCTTTGAGATGAACTAATTCCTACCTATGCCAGCTGAGTTCCTCCTCCACCAGATTGTTTTCACACACTCAGTTGCAACCAAAGTCCAGCCCATTGCAAATGATAGCAATTTAGACAATGCTTGCCCTTCAAACCACCTGCTCAGATGAAGATCCTCGCTGCAAATGGAAATGGAAAGAGCAAAGCTACAGAGACGAAGGCTACAGAGACACCAGTGCAGGCTTGAAGAGAAAACACCCTGATGATGACAATGATGACCCCTGGTTAGCTATCACTCATTTTCACGGATTTTTGGGTGCTTACTGAAACTCTAGGCTAAACACTACAAAACCATTGATACCCACACACTATCCCTGATCTATGGCACGTGTTCCTCATGTGCTGGGAGGACAACAGATGGAATACTGAGCAGCTGCATGTGGCAGGGGTAGGGCGGTGGGTTGTGCACATCGTAAGGGAGCACACGGATGAGGAAAGGGATGTGTGGGGGTGGCCTGTGGAGGGGGAGTGTGTTGCACTTGCAGTGCACTTGTCTGTTGGGCACACGCAGTGTATGGGCCAGTGTGGAGCCAATGGAGTATGTGCACATGCAGCACCTCCTGCTGCCGTTCATCCTCGCTGCACATAATGTGAGCTGTCCCCTTTGTTAGCCTTGTGCGCTGTCCTGATGCAGCTGCTGATGCGGACTGCAGTACCCTCCCAGAGATGTTCCACACCATCTCATCCAATATTCTCCTCTGCCACATGGCCCATGCCTGTCACCACCAACACCAACACCACCAACACCAACACCACCAACACCAACACCAACACCAACACCAACACCACACCTTCCTCACCCACACCCACATCATGCATGGCCAACCCCATCATCTCAACCAATATCCTCTAGCTCTTGCACTCAGCCCCAGGCTCCCTTGCCACCATTCAGAATTTCAGATCCGTCCACAACCTGTGACAACCCCATGCTCACTTCGTGTCTTGGAGTCTGCGGTATGGCAGCTGGGGGGATGTATCCCATGACCATTGTACAATTAGCAGTATTTTTCACGTCTATATCCAGTGTTTTGTAAAGGTTTGGATCAGTTCCTTGTAATTTACATAGACCCCAATTCAACGTATTATGCACTGAAAACCAGTGTAAAAAAGCACCTCACCCGGTCATGATCCCTACTTGAAATCAGTGCCTGGCGATCTCAGGTGGGCCACTGATAGGCAGTGCTTGGACACTGATCTCAAGTCAAAAGTACACTTCTCGTAAGTTCCTTACGCACTGATGAGAAGTCCGAATCCTTCCTACAGTGTATATTGCCACTCATAAGGGCATCGTGATCGAATATATGTATCAGAAAAACGCCTGCTACTTACAGGGACTATATATAGCACTACATACCGATCTCTAGTAATGCTCATCTCGTGTAAAACATATGAATTCAAGCTGGTGAAAGTAATATGGACCGGCAAGTCTGAGGATATTGAAGGAACCGGTTGGGCAGCAAAGGCCGCGCAACAGCCACTGGTGTATTGGCTTGCATTCATGCACAGCTTTCAGGCTGTAGAGACGAGTTGAGCACCAAAGCACAAGTCTTCTTACATGAGCAATTAATTGCAGTACATATCGATGCAACTTTGGCGAGGTCGTTGTGGACGAGTGTACAATGGTTCATCACCATATATAGTAGTCAACGGCCGTGCTGGTATTATGAAACGATTTGCCCTGGTTTGCTTCGAGTACTTGATCGTTGGACTAGTGAGATAGGGCAATGGTGACGAAGCGGATGGATATGCGTTAGAGACATCGTAGCTAGCGATATTGCTGGTTTAAGACGAGAAGCCTAAGCGTTAGCGAGATGAAATCTGTTGAGTCTGCGTTACCCTGTACACGACAACATCACAGTGAATGAGAGGTGGATCGACGACCAGCCTGGTCACTCTGGTGTTTATAGACTGAACCAAATACTCTGGGGATATATTATCCGGTTGATGGTAAACGTAAGGTGGGAGGTAGACCAATGGGGGTCCACATTGTACTGTCGGCTGAGGCCACTAACGGCGTTCACCAGCTTCTCCCTTCCATTTTCCGTTATACATACCCTTTCACCCTCCTCTTCTTATTCCTCTGCATACTGCCCTGCAGCACACTATCCCCAGCTGTCAGTGTTCGGCCTTCCAAACGCAAGCCACTCTTTAAGCTCGCAGACAGCAACGACGGAATGGGATGGGTTTTTTCTCATCCAGAAAGGCAGAACCAACACCACTTCCTGCTTCACACGAGTCTTCGGTCAAGGTCATTCGCTCCAGATTTGTATGTTTTCATTTCAAAATCAGCGTGACAACCATCTGCTGTGTAAACTCATCTTGCCCACAGTATGGCAAGAATAGGAACTACTCTGCAGCACCCCTTCCCAATCCCTCAGCTCCCTTTCTCCCGCCACCCCTCCCTGTGCACAGAGAAGCCACGGCCCCCAACCAATCCGCATCAGCCCCAGGGCGTCAGGTGTCTGCAAATGCTCTCACGTACGTTCTTGTCTCGTTTCCCAGTGATTGCGTTGATGTACCTTGAACTTCTTCTTTACTGTCAGCATGAGCCTCGCCGAGAGGCTTAATGATCTGGCCACCGCTAATGCAGACGGGCTCCTAGAGTGAGTGTTAGATATCTTAGACCTTGTTCGCCGCTAACCCCCAAGAAGCGACGAGGAGTATCGTCTTTTACGCCAGAACCTTTTTGAACGCTTCGCCACAAGCACAGACACTCCTATTGAGTCTCCTGTTGTCCCTATATCTGCAACAAGCGAGCCCCGCGGTACGCTACTTTAATTCGGCACACAAGACACACTAATTGTCAGTTCACAGAATTTTACTATAAAAGACGTCCTTCCGTCGACTCTCAACGTTCCATAGCTACTGCCGTCTCCTCCCTCTTCCGTCGTGCCACAGGCCGTTCTAGCTCGCTCGCCTCTCCCTCTCCATCTGCATCCGGTTCCGTCGGTGACTCCGTATTCTCTCTTCAACAACAGCTATCTCCCACGCCTGACAACGCCTCGCTCTACTCTCGTCCCTCTGTTACCTCTAGAACACAATATTCCCCAAGCCATACTCGGACTATCTCTCGTCAACCATCGGACGATTCCATCATGAGTACCTCTCAGGCAGGCTCAGTCTCTGGTTCTGTCACTAGTGACATCCGTAACATTATGGCTCGAAACCGCGTCCCTGGTGGCGGCCACTATGCTTCGTCTATATCCTCTCGTGCAACCACGCGTTCCGCTAAACCGCCTTCCTCCTTTCATCTCCGACAGACCACTTCATCACCCCGCATTCCTCCCCGTACACACGAAGAGGATGAAAATGAGGAACATCCCAAATCCGCTGCGGAACTCAGCGCAGAGATAGAGCATGTTGAGAGCGAAGGTCGCAAACTACTTGACGCCTTCAACGGACTCGAACTCACCGCCCTTACGAAATCGCGCGGGGTCGGACCCGTTTCTTCATCTGACTGCAACGCTCGTCGGTTAAGTATTTATTCGGACTCCGTGTCGCACTCTCTACTCGGCTCTGCATATACCCTAATCCCTGATCGAGCCTCCTCCATGCGAAAAACCACAAATGGACACATCCACACCCTTCCTCTGGTTTCGCAGCCTGTCAACCTTAAACGCAAACCCTCCGTTGTCAACTCCATCGCGGGCTCCCTCAAATCATCGACTTCAGACCTCCGCAGCGGCTTTCTATCATCAGCGCCGCCATCCCTACACAGTTCCCGCTCCTCCCCAAATCTCCCCTCCATGCCATCCCCTTCCCCACCTGTCCCAGCCCTTCCTATATCAGCCTCAAGTCCTGGCGCGACATCAGTCAAGAAGCGTCCTTCAATTTTACGCACACATCGTCAGCCGAACTACCCGAGCATCAACATCTCACGGGGCCCAGCCTTATTTACCGAGCCCCGTCCGTCGCCGCTCGCAAGACGCACTGGCATGAAGGCCCCTGCGGCAGGAGCTGGAGACCCCGTGCTACACGCGCTGGAGACAGAGCTCGCCGACATCCGACGGCGCAAAGCGGACGTGGCCACACGTTACGAGCGCCGGCTTGACTTTTTGCGGGCCAAGTTGAAATCCGCTGAAATCCGCGAACGCCTCATCAAGAAATAGCGTGCACGTTCATGTGGGTTACGGTGGCGTGGGTAGGCTTTGGTGATATTTTGGTTGCTACATAATTGCTTTTGCTGGAGATTGTTGCTATGCTTATGTCTTTCGTATGTGCTCGGGATCTGTGTACACTTGTACTAGTTAGCAGCCTCATATGGTAGAATTTGATCATTGGGCGAATCCCTGTTCATCTGGCGTAACATCCCGAAATTTTCGTGCTTACGATTAGAGTCGGACAGCATCAACATTCACATGCGATCAGGAGGGAACTTGTGGCATTACATCCCGAAGGCAGACGTCGTAAACGAAACAGTTACGTATATACAAACAGTCTGACTCGTAAGAAAGCGTCAAGACGGAAGGATGTGAAACAGTTAAGTACTCTCAATTTCATGATCGAATGAACATTCAGTTGTATCCAAATACAAAGAAAACCGATTGCTAATTGGACGGAGTTGGAAGAAAGTCGATACATTTATACAGTATCTGCCCAAGCCGCCACCTGTTAGGATCATTAATTCGGGAACCTAGAAACCAGTAGACTAAAACACTGACCCATGAAAAGCCTTGGAATTCACTTTGGTCCCGGGCCGAAAGTTGCCCATGGACTGGCGTGAGTGTTGGTTGCTCTCGCGTGAATTCCTGTTAACTATGATTAAGAAAGGAAAGCACCAATAGCTGTCGAAGTCACCGACCTCGTCAAAGTTGGATGTGTCAGCGGACCCTTTCTGTGTAATGAGTTAGTAAATCACGTAAGTACACCCACTCAGCCACTGACAATCGTAGGGAAGTATGGGGGAGGTATGCGCTTGTTAAGGACGTCGTCAAAGCTGACGTCCTTGAAGAATGGGTGCCGTTTGATCTCCTCGGCATCAGCCTTACTCGAGCCCAGTCGTCGAGTAGGGTCTCGAGTTAAAAGCTGTCAAGAGTATCAGAAACTTGTATCAGCAAATGCAGTCATTTACTTTTTGCAATATGGACACTGCGTCCCGGGGCATTGTGATAGGGTAAAGTGGTTCATCTTCCAAAATGGCATCAAAGATTTCGTCTTCGTCATCGCCTCGGAAGGGTGATTGTCCGAGAAGCATCTCGTATGTAAGCACACCAAACGCCCACCAATCAACAGCACGACCATAGCGTTGCTCCAAAAGAATCTAGAAACCATTAATTCAATCACATGGAAGGAACACCAATGCTTGGCATACCTCAGGTGCCATGAATTCCGGAGTACCACAAAATGTGCTGGTGGTATTTCCGAACCACATCTCCTCTTTACAAAGACCGTAGTCAGCAACCTTGACATGGCCGTCCAGCGTCAATAAGATATTGTCTAGTTTGAGATCCCTGGACTCAAATTAGGGATACGTCCGAAACGATAAAGTCACAAATAAATCACCGATAGATAATGCCTTGCGAATGGAAGTATTCAAGAGCCAATAACACCTCAGATGCGTAGAACTTGGCCTGTCGGAGCGAAAATTGTTTTCGTTGAATATGCAGCATCAAATCACCACCGCTGACGTATTCCATAACGAAATACACTCTCGTCTCCGTCTGGAAACATGAGTGCAAGCCAAGAAGAAATGGATGTCTTTCCTTGGCTGCCGCAAGGAACACGCGCTTCTCAGAGCGAGTACTACAAAATTTGTCAGTCCCATAGGGAACTGTCATCGGTCATCATAAAGCTTACCTCTCCACTTCGTCATTGTCAATGATGAACTCTTTTTTCAATACTTTGATCGCATATAGTCCATTTGTTTTCTTCTCCTCCGCCAACATGACCTTTCCGAAGTTACCTTTTCCTAGCACGGCTAAGAAGTTGAAGTCATCCAGACCAACTTTGCGTCGTCGGGTAGCTGTGCGCTGCGGTTGTTGTATCAATGCTGCTGGTTGTTGTACTTGAAGAGGTATGGAAGATTGCCGCTGAGGATAAAGTTGTTGCGGTTGGGGGCCGGCAGGGATTCTTGGAGATTGTGAAGCAGCTGGTGTTGGTAACATCTGCTGAAAGGCGTCCCCACGAGGCGGCGGGGGTCGTTGCTATAAATCATCAGTTAAAGTTCGTGCACATCGAGGAATTCTTACCTGGGGTGGTATGGCTTGCGTCTCTGGTGGGTATCCGCTTGTAGACTGAGTGGAGCTTACGGATAACCTACCACCCGGCCTTTGAATGGGAACCTGTCCAAGTGGAGGAGGCTGGTACGGGTGGGAATGTTGGGATGGGTGGGGGAATCGCGGGTCTGGTTGAGGTCCAGGTGTAGCTGCCTGCGGGGCTGGAGGAACCTGGTAACCCGGTGGTTCGGGTGGTAGATCTGGCTTCGGCTGATTAAACCTTTGTTCTGCGGAAGAAATTTGCGTCTGCTCGAACTGATCGGCGACATGTTCAACCTGCGCGTCCGAAATCTGCGGTGGAGCCTGAGGCCTTGGTTGTTGTGCCCTTTGCTGTTTCGTGATGTCAATCGTACGTAGTTGCGCCAAAAGAAGGTTAGCGGTTTCCATAGGCATACCACAGAAATCTGGGACGAGATGGGCGCAAGAAGCATGGCAAGTAAGGTCACATTCGGAGCATTTACGAGCGTTCTTGCGACCAAGAGGGAGCATGTATCCGCAATGACAGCACCAGTTAGCACCGATGTTTGTAATGGTCCCAAATCGGTGAGGAATACGATGGTTGATTTTCACTTCATCACGGTCCTTCAAAAGGAACGTGATAATCAGAACACAATACAAGAAATAGAACATACAACTCACCAACTCGTTGTTGCTCTTGGATACACACTTGGTGACCACTTTCTCATAGCATTTCTTGTGACAAGTATACCGGCAATCCTCGCACTGGTAGCCAAGCGCATTGAGCAGGAACTCATTGCAGAAAGCACAGAGTATAATCTGATAGAACTGCTTCTGGATGAACTTGTGTCCGTTCATCTCGTGCACCTCGCCTTTGCGTTTACGGACGGCACCTTGACGTCCTAGACCACCAGCATCAAGAGGCCGTTTGCGGACGTTTTCTTTGACTAAAAAACGCATCGGTTGTCAAGTTGACTCACCGTACATACGGATACTAAGCTCACCGAAGTTGAGGCGTAATGCCAGTGCACCGGCAGGCTCAACAGCGAACCACGCTTCGATACCCTCAGGTTGCTGCGTCCCCGGAGCGTCAAGGCTACCGCCAGGTGCACCAGCAAACAATGATGCGTTTGCAGCCATCCCGCCTTGCAGACCAAGTCCTGGATCAATGCCAGGACCTCCATTGTACGATCCCTCTCTCATCGCTCCAGCAGTGACCCAACCACCGCCTTTACCTTCTTCTTGCACCTTGGCTCTCCTCAACGCTTCCACAATATCATTAATGTTGACCCAGAGCAAACCGATTGGTACAGGAACCTCGGTCCCAATCTGCTTGTCATACACCGCGATCTCAACTTCGTTTGCCTTATCGACTGAAATCTCAAAATCTTCCATCCACCTGTCGGTACGTGAAGGATGCGATTTGGCACGCTGAGTACCTTCCACCTTGATGACAACAGTAGTCTCGTTGATAGGTTTGAAAGATCGTCCAGATTTGAGAAAGGGGGCATGATCGAGCTCACGAGCACCTTTGATCGTGACTTGAAGTTTACCTGAGAGAGGCTTCCTCAGATTGTCTTTGCGTTCGCCTCCGTCAGGGGCATCTGCGAGGGGTGACATGAAGAATGATCAAGAAACGCGAAAATTAAAGCCGTTCCCTACCTTCCTCATCCCCAGCATCATCTAAGATGTGCAAGTTTTTGTATTGTTTGAGGGCCGTTTGCAACAATTGAATCTTCGTGTCGCTTTCAACTCTCTTGCTCTCCATCTTCTTCGTCTCGGCGTCTTGTCGACTCTTCTTATCTAAATCAGCCTGATAGAGTTTTGCCATTTTATCGATGCCACTTTTGTACTGCTTTTCGACCTGGAGCTTGAATTCGAGCTGATGGAGCATCCGCGAGATTTTAGCAGTTGTCAGTGGAGTATCGGCTTTCACCAAGTCTAACAATGGAATGTTTGAAGGTCAGAGGGAAATAGATAAATCACATAGGGAAAGCTGACCGAGATTAGTGTAATTCTTTGCCTTGGGCACGGCGTCATTAACGGGAGAGCTTGTCTCGTCTCTAGGCATGTCCCATTCTCCATTCGGAGCACCTGATAAAGGCGGATCATTGCCACTGTTGGACCATCCACGCGATTGCCTAGGGTTAGCGGGGAGCCCGACTGACATACGCTGATGTCCAGAGGGGCTACCTTGTCTACCACCATCCCCTTGCGTTTGTAACTTTCGAGCTTGAAGCTCACGCAGAGTTGCTTCGAAGTACGACAAAGAACGCTGTGCTGCGCGAATCTGGGTATCAGTGCGACGAATAACGTCTTGGTTGTTTGTCGCCTGGCGCATCATTTCAGAGGCCTCGATAACCTTGCGCTCGGTTTGAATACGCTTGTACACATCTTGTATCTTGACATCTAATTCGTGAGTCTGCGTGAACAACATCAGAAGACTAGAAATGGATTAGAAGTAAAACGTAGGAGAGGTCTGACCATGGTATTGAAGGTTATATTTGACCCCTACACCTATTACTAAAACTTCACCACAGACAAGGCTGCACGAATGGCGTTAGATCTGCGTGAATGTTACTGCGCTTCTATGTACCTCTGGATTGTCGTCGAAGACTGGTGAAAGGCCGAGGGATCGCGGCGGGCTATTTTCACGAGGAGCCTGAAACTTTGGGCAGTGCACACAGCATGCCGCCGCCGCATCGATGAATTCCTCTATCTCCGTGTTTAGGAGAGGCTTAGACCCATATACCCATAAGGTACCTATTATCGAATGAAAGAGCAACGTGGTACAAGCTGCACCCTTATATATGATTCGATGCCACTAACTGTCCGAGACGTGTACTTATGTTCGAATCTTTAAGTCGAGGGCAATATATGTTGGTTAACCTCAGCTCCACTCTTTTAAACATCTATACCCCAAGCACCGCCTGAATCGCATCGTTGTCTTTACACCGCCATCGTAAGAAAAAATGGATAATCTCTGATTTCATCGGATGCTGGACTTGCAGCATCGAGAGGAAGATGCACCACTGCCAATGATGAATGTTCAACATTCAACGTTCTTCGGCTCGGAGCGCTCTTGTCTACTAAGGTGTGTATCACAGCACAGAGAGAATCCGCGGAGCGCTTGAGCCCGAGATACCCATTGCCATGCTACATGCTTTACCTGAACAGCCCTAGTAGATTGAACTTTGTTGCTCTTACATTCTGGAAGGCGACTCATCATGGAGCTTGATCGCCGACCGTGAGCGTGCACCACGTCAACGTCAATATGACATCTGGCTGATTCCACCATGATTCTAGACAAATTTCAAACCGCAGCCCTGGACCTTTTTGATCATTCAAAGAGACGCATTTAATGATTAATCTTCTGAAAAATAACCTGGTTGGCTTACCAGATAGCTCCCGAGCATCGGGGTGTTTAAGCAACCACGAAAGCTGCACAAATACCCAGGAAAAGATCAGGAAAGCGCTACGCTCCTCGCATCTAAGGTGGTACCGGACTCGAGCGGCTGTCGGAGGCAACAACGTGTCTATGTTGTGAAAACAACTATTTAAGGGGATCGTGACAGGCCTGGACATTCGCAAAAAAAATGTCTCGCCCTGTAGTAATTGGGAATGTTAGTGGTGCAACCGGTGATCGTATGCTTACTGAGCACCAATTTACACATTGCCATCCATTGACTCCCGGTGTGCAGGCCAAGATGCCATGCTGCAAATGCTATCCGGCACAACTCATGTGGACGCCGTCGTTGGTGATTGGCTCTCTGAGGTGAGTTGTGATGCGATTAGCATAACAGCATATGGACCTTCGTTTGCCACAGATGAATTTACCGTGGAGAGCATTGGAATTTTTCCAGGACCCCAAGAAAGGGTATGAAATGCCTTGCCTGGAATCATTCAAGCTCGCTGCGGAACAGTTTATATCTAAAAATATCAAGATGGTCGTAAATGCTGGCGCATTCAACCCCAAGCAACTTGCGGTGGAAGTCCGGAAGGTCTTGGACAAAACTTCTAACTGCGGGAGGGACAAGGTAGTCACTTGGCTCGAAGGGGATAATGTCCTGCCACACTGCAAAAATAACCCCAAGAAAGTCATACATCTTCATGATGAGACGACACTTGAGGACTGGGGAAAACCCCCAATTACCGCTAATGCATATCTTGGTGCATGGGGGATTGTTAAAGCACTACAGGAAGGTGCAGACATTGTGATAACCGGAAGAGTTACCGACGCGAGCCCAGTTATTGCAGTGGCTGCATGGTGGCACAAATGGCAACAATGTGACTTTGATAAAATGGCTCACGCCTTGGCAGCAGGTCACCTTGTGGAGTGTGGTCCCTATGTGGTAATTACAATGCCATTCTTTCATGCTTCGCTTATTCTCTTCAGACTGGTGGTAATTTTCCAGGTTTCAAACGATTAATACCAAATTATTTCGACTTGTCCCACCCTATAGTTGAAATCGACTCGGATGGCACCGGCATCATCACCAAGCAACCAAATCAAAATGGCATAGTCTCTATTGAAACTGTGAAGGCACAATTTCTGTAAGTCGCTTCGTTTCTTCATCCTGCGCATCAAGATTATTCAGGATTTCAGATATGAACTCCAAGGACCACTCTATTTTAATGCAGACGTAGTCGCTGACTTCACCGATATTACCTTTACGTCGGTTGGTCCTGACCGAGTGCGCATCAGCAATATTAAAGGGCTTCCAGCACCCCCGACTTTGAAAGTAGCCATCCAGGCTCATGGTGGCTATCAGGGAGAATTCTCTTTGCACCCTGTGGGCCTCGACATTCAGGAAAAATTCGAAAGTTTCAAACTAATGTCGAATAGAATATTAAGAGAATACATCGATAACGATAATATTTCTGTCCTCGAATATCAGCTATACGGGTCCGTCGCGTCTAACCCCACCAGTCAACAGAAAGCTACGGCACAAATCCGGTAAGCTGCGATCATTGCATGATGGCATGTTAACCTATCATTATTGGCTAGCGTTTTTATACAGGCTACAACGGCACAAATGGTCAGCAAGGCAGCTCGACTAGCTATGAACAATATGCTCTCTGGTTTTCCCGGATGGTCACCTAACATGGACATGCGAACCGCACAGCCCAAACCATTTCTTGATTTCTGGCCAGGGCTGATACCTCGCTCGCTCACTTCTCAGATTGTCCATTTTCCGACCAGAATACTGGCTATTTCCGAGACCATCCCTTTGTTAACACCATCTCAGGTACCCGAGCAACCTTCGTATGAGCCCACATCCCCTTTTCCTCTCTCTTGTTTCGGGCCGACTATCCGTATCCCCCTGGGCCATGTCGTGTATGCGCGATCCGGAGACAAGGGTTCTAATGTTAACGTGGGTTTCTTCTGCGCGGGAAGAGACGTCAGGGAAAGGCAGATGAGATGGGACTGGCTCAGGTCGTTTTTGACCATTTCCAGACTACGATTTCTGCTAGGAGAAGACAATCCAGCGTCAGGGAAGATTGAGCGATGCGAATTTCTCAGAATCCAAGCAGTGCATTTTGTCATTCACGGCGTCCTAGACGGCGGCGTTGGCTCAACAAGTAAACTGGATGCGTTAGGAAAGGTGCGCGAGTCGGATTTCGCTAATATTAGTGTGGTACTGAACACACCGGCAAAGAATGTCGCAGAATTCCTTCGAGCCCGAGTAGTGGATGTTCCTAGCCAGTTTTATAATCCTCACGCCAAGATCTGAGTCAAACTACTAAATATGCAGATCACACTATATTATACCGTCATCTACCATCAGCATCAGCAACATTACATAATACCCAGACAGATGAACTAAACCAAACGCTTCAGATCGACTGTGCTACTGTCACATACTTTGTTATTGCCTCCTGCGCCGGCCGGGATATGCAATTGTGCTACTGTGCGAGACTTGCCAAATACTGAAGGGTTGATAACTAGAATTCCCTCCACGTTCTGTTTTCAAAAAGCTCCATCAGTTCAAGGGTGAGTGTTGCATGCTACCACATACCTTGGAAAACTGTTTGAGGATACTCGGTAATACAAGCACATCTGGCAATGGTTCGCCGAGTTTTAGGTGCTCGGAGTGAGAAACATCGAGGTTAACATCCGATGAAAATTCCAGGGGAACCGGAAAAATAGGATAAAAACTACATGTTATGAAAGACGTCTGAATAATTTAAACGATAACAGCTTCAGAGGAACACACCTTCGCTGTTCTATTACATGTCGGCAGAGATTGGCCATCATATCCTGTGAAGCTGCTGGTATAGTGCTATTCGAGACACCCGAAGGGGGTTGTTGCGGCCGTTGGATATATTGTTGATTTTTAAGGTGGTGAAGAACATCTACAGTTGAGACTCCGAAACGAACACCGTTGAGAGAAAAGGTACAAGGGTTTGGAAGAACTTTGATTGACTGAAAGTGTCGTAGTCAAACAATGTGCCACATGAAAATCTGAAAACAACGTACAGAGGGTAAATTGCCGAAGATTCCTTCTCCAACCCCCTGAGGAAACACAGTGTGACTATTTAACAGGTCTCGCACATGTGGGACAAGCAAGATAAGGGTATCGGGCTTCTGTTGTAATAAGGATATTATCGGGTTGAGGAACGTCTGCTGAAAGAGCGCTAGGGGTGATGAAGGTAACTTTCCAGACTTCACAGCTATGTGAGTAGTGTCGATGAAGGGGCCAAGCTGAAACATCACATATGAGTGATTTCTAGGCGTTGCAATCAATGAACAGCACCAACAAGCAATATCACAGAGGGGCGGGAGGTCTTGACCTCCTCGATGACCGAAAGAAAAGCTCCGAAATCAAGGTTCTGTTCAGGAGTGTATGGGCCACTTGCTATCATTACTGATTGTGCTCGTGGAGATACTTGGGGAGAGGGTGAGACTGTTGGAAGCTTGTAAAACGAGTGAGCGTGGAAATTGTAAACAATCGCGGATTGTATCTCACCAAGAGAATTTCTTTGACTGAAAACCATCCACCTCCTCCATTTCTACCTCGCAATGCTAATATCTCACCAGGAAAAAGACTTTTCCCAGCGTTAGGATCGTGCGCATTTCTAATATTGAAGTTAGCCTCAAACTTGAGAGGTACGCGTTCTCCAGAGCCTCCCATCCTAGAGGCTTCCAACACAAGAGTTGTTGATGACAGTTTAGAGGATGAAGCCACAGTGTCGGTTTCTGGGTCGAGACAAAGGCGACCAACAACAGTTACGTCATCCTTATATCAGATTTTTTTTTCAATTTATGATTGACCGCGCGAAAGAAATTGTACGCACCTCCGTAACGGATGCGGGGTCTCCTAGCTCGTCAACACCGTACTTTTCTCGAACAACTTCACTAAATTCGTCGATCCTGTCATCCAGCACTGGTCAAAACTAACTTTTAGAAAAATTCTGAAAAGGATAGATTGGAACATACTTTCACTCCTCATAGATATTTTCTCGAACATATACCGATCTAGTGCTTTCGATTATCGATGTTGTACTTTGGAAAAGTCACGCATAGGGCTCACACGTTCGCTGTGAAACTTCTTCTACACTTGGACCTACGAAGCTCACACTCAAGATTACGGACGGGGCGTTTCGACCACCTCCCGGAGCACCTGGAGAAGACAAGCCGCGGATGGGTGTTCCACCCATCCGCATACGTGTCGGGACGGCTGATACTCCTCCACGGGCTCTAGTCGCAGTAACCTTTTTCTCATTTGCCTTTGCAATCTCTCTTGCGACATGTGCACGAAGAGCTTTTGTGCCTTGAAGAGACAACGTCTGAATTGTTCGTGACTTGCCTGCGCTTGGCGTGGACATGTTGTTGTAGGAGTAGGCCTCCCATTGGAAGAAGAGCGATTCTCCACTGAGGTTATAATTTGAACATATCTGGAGGCCTGGTTCCACTCGGTAAGTTTAAAATCGCGTCGAACGAGCGAAATAATGAAGGTGCGCACATTCTTTCATTACTTCAGGATCTGAGGTCACGGCCGCACCAAAGTATTGCGATAGCTCGTGGCGACAATCAGCTTCATTGGGCATGTTTGGAACGATGTTCGGCAATATGTTGCCACGACGCGTTGAGATCTATGGACGCGTCGCGCGGATGATGTTTACCTGTGTTTGCAAAATGTAAAGGTGGTGGACCCTTTCGGACCCCCAGGACCCCTCTGGCACATTATTGGAACAATCTCAAAACTAATTACAAGTATTTCCGAACACAGAATCCAGAGGGGAAAAGGTACATTCAAAGATGTGTGCCCGAAGATGCGAACAATGGTACATTCATGGAAAGCAAGCCAGTAGTGTACAAAAGCCTTGGCCCTGTGCAGAAGATAATGCGAATGAGCAGGGTAACAGCGAATGCAGAAATATGTCTAGAGGAAAGATCGCAGGAATCGAATTGACAGATAAGGATGGTTGAGTATCGTCATGTCACTTCGAAGCTCCATACGCAAGAATGTACGAAGATGCACAGGGTCGTGGATGATAGTATAGGATACTTTCGTGCGCCTCCGGTGACCGATCAGGTCGATATGAATACAGTTTGGGATCTCTTCAACTCTCGGGTCAGGAAAAGCGGGATGGGCCGAGATTATTCCCTCGCAGACACGGAAACAACCGAACTCTCCTTGACTGGACTTATTGAATTGGGTGAGACAGATAGACTCAATTGGTTGGAGGGTGGCGAAGAGGCATGTGGGATACTAATGACGACTCAATAACGCTAGCTCGATGAGGAGTAAACATCTAGTGGACCTACTTCTCTGGATTTGGTATCGCCGTTCCAACATTCTCCTGCGGTGTAACGCCTGCCTTGGAAAGAGCGTAATCACCAGAATCGAAATATTTACGATCCTGACAAGAGTTGGCTGGGCATTAGTATTACGCTCGTCGGCGTCACATGGGCTAGAAACGTACCTTCTGCATCTTCATAAGCACGTTTTTGTGCGTCGGCAACTTACCATAGAGGCGAAATAATTTCTTCTCCTCTTCCGTCATGGTCTGTTGTTACAATATCCGCGGTAAGGATTGGCCTCAGGGCGCATGTTCAATTACCAGTACTCACACTCATGTCAATCTTCTTCTTAGCGGGCAACATTATAGGATAATGGGGACGAACAACAAAGATGACGAAGGTAGGGTAGGAAGGTGAGGACAAGAATGGTCGTGAAACAGATGGCTGAAGGCGGTGGTCAGTGAGGCGAGCGGAGCTGAAATATGAGCCACCCTTATATATATAATCTGCATCCGTCGTGACGCCACCCCTACTTATTGAGGTAGTGGATTACATAATACCTATTACATATACTTGAGACCACAGTATTTGGCAGCTACGAGTCGTTCACGATAATGGCACCCGTGTTTCACTGAACGAACAGACGGTACAAATGGGTATTAGTATTCACAAAAGGAATAGTTTTGCTGGATGGAAGGGAGGTCTCAGGCTCTGAATCTGACTCAAATTCCATGTTCACGTGGGGTGCCATTCTCTATGCAACACATAAGATCGGTCTTATGCATGCCAAATCCTGAACACTCACCTGATCATAAGTTACATGCGACCACAACTCTGAATCGAATACCTTTTGTGAAGAGCCCTGTGAGGATGAACTCGGTCTGAGAGGCACACCAATGGCGCCATCGCCCTCGTTCAATGAAGTTCCCGTTTGTTGAAGCTTGAAGCTGGCCGAGGTCTCGTGACCAACGGAATTGCCGCCATCTTTGTCATAGTGCATATATGCGTGCAGGCTTTCACGCGACCCTGATCCAACCAAATAACCAGCCTCATGCTCATCAAGCCACATACCAAACCCGAATGTCGTGTCGGAGAAGCTATCAGTCGAAGTGCGACAGTTTCGAAGAAATATCGAATTTTCTTTCACATTTTCTAGAGCGCCATCAGCCAAGATATAGTCTTCTTCGGAACTTGAGTCCCAGTCTGAATCAAAATCAACGTTCCAGTCTGAAATGGAAGGAATTCGGTGCAAGTCCACCAGTTCGGAATGATCGTTCAGAGACATAGCAGGAGAATCCAGCAAATTTTCAGCTTCTAGAAGGTAATCTTCGGCGTCAGCCTCTTCAGTTGGCTCCTCTTGCTCAGGCTTCCAATCCAGATCCAGTAAGCAGTCATCGCTCTCCGTGTCGGCAAGATCACTATGTACGTCCCAAATTGGAAACAAAGTCTCATGCCCAGGAGAGTCTGGCATGGAGTGATTTTCTTCGGCAAGTATTCCCATGTCACTATCCGGTTCCAGTATTGATGTTTTAGAGTCACCGTCTTCATTAGCTTCATTATCGGTCTGGATAACTAATCCCTATTTTAGAAAGAATCAACCAAATATACATCCATTGAAATTAAAATTATCTAGCTAACCTTGTTCCATGGCTTGATACGCCTCATAAACATCTCGCTTAGTCCGCGTGCGAGGATATCAGGAAACATTTCCGCTATGTTTTCGTTACCACTGGCATCACATTCTTTCCCCTTGTCTTCGTCTTCATCCCTAGAATAAAGCATAATTGTAGTAGGGTAATCAAGGTTGTGCATAGCTTGTAGCGAGATGCGGTTGTGGAGGGTAACCTGGTTGCGGAGTTTCTTTGGGAAACAAAAGCTGTCTAACATACTCAGATATCTAGTATTTAAAGATTCAAATACCATGATCCTTGCGAGAGATTGTTCCTTAAACGGTCGGTCTTTGGACCTTTCGATCATTGAAATGAGAGACTTGGAGATCGTTGGGAAAAGGAGCTCTTCCGCACGAATGGAGTGGGAAAGCGGTCCGAAAATGAGAGGGTAACATCTGATATTTATCAGCATTAAAAGTCTCGTTGACAGAATGAAAGTATACCGTATCACATGGTAAGAGAAAAATCGGTGAACAATCTGATCAAGAAGCGCTGCGAAGGGGGATATGCAGGGCGAGGTTATAGGGTTCATAAGAGGTGGACACGGGACGCCAGTGGTTACTATCTCATCTTTCACGTCTGTATCCGCAGCAGTAACCCATGCATATACCAGCTTAAATGATACGAGGGTGAGGCAGGGCGGGGCACGTCTGTCAAAAAATGAATGCGAGGATGCAAAGGAAACTACTTTGCAGATAAATGCATGAAGAGTTGTGAGATGCTCACACAAGACGCACTACTTGAAACACCATCTTCTAAGCGGAAGTCTGATATGTCATGTATGCCAAGCAGAGTGGCATTCTATGTGTATGGATTTAACGGAGCGAGGATATTTAAAAAACGGAACTGCTTAATTACTCACGCGACGCATACATCCCAGCAAGTGCCTTCCAACGGCGGAGGAACAGATTTGTTCAGCTGTCGCTTGGGTGCCGTCTACACTCCCCAGAAGCGACAATGTAAGATGAGAAGGTTGAGGGAAAATATCTATATTTTTAGGGCGGTGTATGGCTTGGACTTGGGCCACAGAATCAATTATAGAGCCGGTGCCTCCAGTTTGGTTCAAGTCCAAAGCACGGGTTGAAAGCGTATGCGAGACCTTGATCCGTAGGTTAGACTTCCGTATGTTTGTGATGTAGCTTAGTAAAGGCATATTGTGAATGGATATATCAGTCGTCGAATGTATCCATATAAGTACGGTGGACCCAGGTAGTGGCAGAGATTGAATCTCCGCCATATTGGGGAGGCGCAAATTGACATTAGGGCTGATCCCCAGTGAAAAGCCCCCCGGAGCGGGGTGGAGCAGGTCGTGAAATACCTGAGAAACTCGGAGGAAACGAAGAATTCCTGCTATTTCCTGTGGCCTACGAGATATTCTGAGTATTTGGACTATCTCCGATAAATAATCGGAGTGGAGAAGAGATATCGAGATGAGATCGTAGCCGGGCGTTGTACGTCGTGATATATCGTTGTATGTCGTAGTATAATAAAATAACTTTGATTGAGGCTATTTCTGAATAATAAATAGTGCCCATCGGAAATAACCGTGATATAGCGTACAGTTGCGACCACTAAGGCGCAGCCACTCTCGGCTGAGCTCAGTTAGTCGCGCAGCGCCGCCAAATTTAATTTTAGAAAGGAAACTTACCAAAAGGAGCATAAATCCAAAAGACCGAAAAATCGGAAGATTACGTAATAGTCCTGATATCGTTGAAGATTTTCGGTGTTCTTGATCTCGCCACAAAATGCCTGCTCTGAAGAAAAAGAAAGCTTCAAGCGAAGCAACAAAGAGCCTCAAATGGCTTCAGGTTCAACTCGGGACTCGCCGACGACCTATCTGAGCTCAGTATCGACCCGATGTACTTGCCCGAAGAGGAATCTGACTCCGATGTTGACGGTTTGCCATGCGTTTTCAGTCTAATCGGAGAAACTGTCGAGGAATCAGAAGAAGAAGATGTTGATAAGTCTGGATTGTCATGTCAGATAGGACAAAAGAGACCTTACGCTGCCGTTGCAGACGATATTGAAGTCCGGGAGGAACCTGACCTTGAAACGGCTGATGCAGAGTCTTCAGCTGAGAAGGCCTGTAATTTCTGGAAAAAATTACTCTCGGAAGTAAGTCAGAATGAAAGAATTAAAAAAATGGTCCAGTTAAAACTATCCGGGCATTTTTTAGAAAGACATGGGGATATACAGATGCATACAGGTAAAAAAACTTTGACCACATTTTAATTGTTTCTTAGCTGTCATCTTTATTCAGGAAGGGTCTCAATGCTAAACAGGCAGAATATGCTGTTAAGAAATACTGTTCTCATCGCAGCGTGGGCCCCAGCATCATGATGAGCTTGGGAATAATGGATAACCCATCTTAAAAAGCTTTTACAGACTGTATTTATTGGTTTCTGAATGTTTTAATCAATAAAACGTTTATTTGGCATATTTCGATGCTTAAGCGCCCTCGGCTATATTGAAATCCCTCTATCTCTGCCCAAAGTCCGGATATGAGATGAGGTCCTTACCAATTTTAAGAATTTTGAAAAAGTGAGCAGATAACCTTGAAGCTTGCATTGAATAGAGCACAAAAAAACAGTTTTCGAAAGATTTTACTCAAATTGGCAAGGGCAGATTCAATCTGCATCTCAGGAGCACCCGGTGGTCGGTTTTGAGCGGTCGCAACTGTAGTTAATTGGATTACATTGGAACTCTACAATCATGCTACTTCGGAAATGATTGTGCCATACCAGAAAATGATGCCAGCAATCCCAGCGATCCCCTCACCTTTACACCCCCTCTGGGACGTCCTGATTCCGTGGGTTCCACACACTCAGGCTCCGGTGGATGCGTTGGCGATGAGAGTGTTGGCAGGAGGAGGTGGTTTAGTAAGGAGGGCAGCAAGGTGACCTTTGTAAGACTACAAATCTAGGTCCTGTATATAATTAATATTATAAACTAAGCCATGACACGAGTGAATCCACGGATTATCCACACCAATACCCATGGGTATTTCAACTTCTGAAAGCTCTACCCGCATCTGGGGCCCCATCCGGACCCTGGATATCTGAATCCGTGGGTGCGGATCACAGGTACCTGTGGGTATACCCGTCATATACCTACCAAATTTACCAGTCTTGTATTTGCGTCATTTTTGAAATATTCTCATTCATCATAATGATATATACAGTTTATATAAAGGTCTATCAATTATGTGTCGTTGGTATGGGAAGGAAGGGATCGGGCAGACATGTCTTGAGCAGAATTGAGAGGGTGGAGGCAAGATCAACCTCAAATCCAGCTTCACAGTGCTATTTTAAGTTTTCCACCTGCATGTCGCAAATAATAAGAGCCAGAAAAATATCTTTCCAATGCAACACTGATGGACTTTCCTGATGTAGACAAAGGTGCCACTCTATGGGACATAATGAACTTGAAGATAAATCACCCCAGTTGTGTTTATAATCATTGTTTTGTGCCCAATGGACTGGGACCTGAAACCGATAAGAAGATTAGTTTTGGAACAAGGCACACTCGTAACTGTCTGTCTTGCCAGAGGATAAAGGTACATAAATATAAACTATATTCACACCACCCTAGTTTATCAGGTGGCATGCAGTTCTTTCATGCTCATCCTGAGCTTGGATGTCTCTTGAAACTGGACTTGGATCAAGAATAAGGGTCTTCCTAAAAACAAAAAAAAGACAGCTTTCTAGTACTCAGATGAACACACATCGTATGAAGGGGGCTGTGCAGGTATCAGCATGTGAGGACACGGCCTGTGTCAATGCCAAACATGATCAGAACTTGTGCTGGAGGTGTGAAGTTGAATATCCTTCACTACACCTCCCACTGGATTTTAGCAACTTTACCGTTGAGTGGCAAAAATAGACACTAATTTGCCCCATTGCATCCTGATGTGAATCAGAAGAAAATAGATTACATGTAAGGAAAGGCAAACCATATCAACACTAGACCTGCCTTCAAGTTCAATCTTCTTGCTTCTATTTGCTTCTGTGTATAAATCTGTGAGGGGGACAGTAAGGTGAGCTTTGAATTCCCGTTGGCGCTCAACCTTGCAGATGCAGACACAGATGCAGACGTAACCCCCACCTTACTGTACAGACTGCAAAATGTTCTGCTGCACCGGAATGAACTCGCTCTAGTCAAGCTGCTATCTGGCCTAGATGCAGTAGATAAAGCCATGGAAATGAAAGTGTTAGCTGTGCAAGGAAAGAGCTTGTGAGGAGGATCGACAGATTGAGGGCAAGCTTGGCGCACAGAAAGCAGAGGCGTGTAAAGTCTTGGTGTCACAACGAGAAGTGGATACGGTTTTGGCTTGGAATCTAGGCGAAACCCTAAATGACCCAGCGAGTCACGTTTTTGATCAAAATTATACCTTGAAACGTGCCTATTATCAAAGATTCAGGCCACCGAAAGACTAGTCCCAGGGTCTGCATGGCGGCCATGGACGTTGTCTCTAATAATTCAAGCCAAAGCATCAGAGACACACTCAGAACTGTAGGTAAAGGCACTCACACATTCTCATTGTTCATACTCCCCCACGCCTCACTTCAAAACACCACACACGGCTTGGGGAACAATCACAAGGCCATGCACACCTCTGATGGTTTGATTCAGAAACCTAAACCATGCTGTGAGTACCTTTTTCTCCTCAAAGTATCCACGAAAACTCACAAAGTGTCTAAACTTTCATGCTGCCATCAGGCTACACCCATGTACAAGACGACATGTTCGTGTATGGCTACAGAAACAAAGCGATGGCTGTGGGAGGATACATGAGTTTTCATCCTGAACACATTAGTTTAGTGGAAAGCCGAGCGAGGGGACCTATTGGATGTGGATGGATGCCTGGCCCCAATTGACAGGATGTGACAGACACCATGTTATGTCCTGCTTCACAGCTGTTGAGGTATCTAAAGTAATAAGATGAAATAAGTCACTTACCTTGGTGTAATTGCTGTCATTTGAGGTGGTAGGTGAGGGAAGAACTTAGAAGTGTTGTTGATGGCATGAGCTCCTACGTCATGTGATGTTACGTTCAGGGTTTGGCTCGACCTATAGCAAGCACAACACAGAACTAATGTACATATGGGAAAATATCAGTATTTTAAATAGACGGATACCCGCAGGTATACCTGTGAGCTCTCAATGTGAGACCTGCACCTGGGTCTTATCCATGGGAAATGGATATCCGAATCCGTGGATGAAATACCCATGGGTTTCCCATGGATGGATCCAGAAAAAACCCATGGGTAATCTGCACTCGTGTCATGCCTTAGGATAGACATCCCATCGTCTAGTTAAAGAGTCAGGTTTTGTTCCAAGTTTTCTGGGTCAGAATCGGATAATGAGGTTAAACTGACATAGATATTCCAACCATCGGACTTGTTGTCAGGTTAAAAGCTTGGTTGTGGCGAAATATTTGAGGTTTTTGTGGTTGGTTACAATGTCAATGGTGGAACTGGAACCTTCAAGGTAATGTCACCAAATATTGAAAGCTTCAAAAATCGCAAGTAATTCCTTGTTGTGAACATCGTAGTTTAATTCTGGGGCAGTGAAGGTCCTAGAGTGAAGAGCTACAGGGTGAATTTTGCCATCTTCTGGAGAAATGATGGAAAGGATCGCTGCAAGGGTGTAGTCATAGGTGTCGGTTTCCACAATCAGTTGACAATTGGGAATCCAATGCATAAGGATCAGAGCTGTGGTGAAGTGTTTCATAGGCTTTCCGACACTCATCAGAAAAATTCCAAGTGATGGATTTTTGGGTTAGTTGGGTAAGCAGAATCATGATGTTGGCATAGTTATGAATGAAGCATTGGTAAAGGTTTGCACAACCTAGGAAGGATTGGATATATTTTACTTTTTGTGGTTTGGGCCATTCTTGTCTTGTGGAAATCACATTTGTCAGATCTTGCATAAAGTTGGTTTTTTCAGAGACATCTGAGAACTTTGCAGACATGTTCTTGGTGTTCTTCCAGATTGTTGGAATAGACTAGAATGTCATCCAAATAGATGAGGATGGAAATGTCAAGCATGTCACCAAATATATTGTTAACAAATCGCTGAAAGGTGGCTGGTGTGTTAGTGAGACCAAAGGGCATAACATG
Source organism: Ramaria rubella (assembly GCA_015039355.1). Classification (NCBI taxonomy): domain Eukaryota; kingdom Fungi; phylum Basidiomycota; class Agaricomycetes; order Gomphales; family Gomphaceae; genus Ramaria; species Ramaria rubella. Next base: position 182,547 of record MU134373.1, on the reverse strand, counting down.
CCATTCAAAGGAACTGTATTGGGTCCTGAAGGTGGTTTCCACTCGTCACCCTCTCCAATGTGGACTAGATGGTAAGCATGTCGGAGATCAATTTTGCTGTAAATCTGTGCTTTTCCAGGGCTTTCCAGCAAGTTGGAAAGTTGGGGAAGCAGATATTGGTCTTTTTTTCATGATCTTGTTGAGACCACAGAATTGATGCAGAGTCGGAGTCTACCTAATTTCTTCTTCGAGAACAGTACCAGAGCATCATGCGGAGAAAAGTGAAGGGTGGATGAATCCTATGGCTAGGGCCTCATCAATGAACTTTTGGAGTGTTTCTAGCTCAACTGGAGATAGGGAATAAATGGTTCCCAAGGGGGGACTCTCTCCCTCTATCAAGTCAATCTTGAGATTGTACGGTCAGTGATTGGTGAGAATTTCCACTTTCTTCTTCCTGAAGACATCGGAAAACTTGTGATATTCCGATGGAACACCATCAAGACCGGCTGTTGGATCAGGATTTGGGGAAGTGTCGATGACTGAGGCGGATTTTCCTTTCAGAATTACGCATAACTGAAAGATCTCCTCATTGTCCAGTTTGCAAAGGTGAGCGACCGCTGACAAGCATGATACTCGACAGCGCCTACTACACTACAAAAGACGCTCACTGCACACGCGCCTATCATCATCAGCTTTTGCCAGACCATCATCTGCTGTGCTACCTCCAGTCTGCCAGACACATCATCTCCACACTGATTCTATTTTTCATCAATTCTATTTTCAATATGCCATCCAGCATTGCCGCCACCACGTCCCATGATTCGTTTCAGATGACCGCCAAGCCAGACATACACGTTGGACCACGCGTTGAACTTCCTAGTCAGCATTCTCCCCTTGATGTTCATTTGTCCAGTCCTCCTCCACAAGTCGCACATCGTCGGTACTATCCCCTATATGTCGAATCTCCTGAAGGCCCATACCGAATATTCCCCTCATATCCTCCTTATCACATTCACGATTGCGTATGGGTATTCGATCAAGCCTTCCATGCTCCCTTCTACGTCATCGGTTTTGACCCAAACTTCGAACCAGTGAACGGCTGGCATCGTATCGTCCTCAGGAATAACTGGTACATCAAAGAGCACGGACCAGGAACAGAGATTTGCTACGGTTATGTGCCTAAGGACTTCGTCAAGAAGGGCTCGTCTTTGTTCCCTCTCTGGAGGAAATTCGTATCCAAGTGTCGTGATTGGTTCACATGTTTCTGAGTCGTCATCAAGTCACATGACTCACTTACTCATCTTCGGAGAAATTTGACAAGCAACTGGAATCCTATTGGACGGCTATGACTCATTTTTCATCACCTGACTCACTCGCTTCTTGGCTGTACTTCTATTTCCAATTGTTCCACATGGTCTATTGTCTATGACTCACTTCTATTCTATTTCTGGCTTCTATTTCAAATTCGCTGCCATATTTCCCTTCATTTCTTCGACCACCTGACTCATTTTTCCATTTCCTTACAAACCACCTTCCTATTTTGGTTTTCTGCCTCTCGCCGTTAGTCATTTCTCCTGTCTGCTGTCGACGACATCGTTGTATGGCATACTCGCATCGTTTGTTGTTCTGCTCATGTATATAAGGCCTGTTTCGCCTTAGTGTACCCCAATTCACCTCTATCAGTTGGATTCACTCGTCTAAGTCTCAAGTCTAAGTCTTCTAAGTCTACTACTACTACTACGTCTACATCAAGGCCAGCTTTTGTCAATCACGTGACATTTGCTGTTGTATCTCGTCTACGCTTACGTCAGCGTATTACGTCATCATCTTCGTCACTGCTACGTCCTCATCTTCGTCTTTGTTCTACCTTTGTTGCTGCTGATAGCAAAGCGCACTGAGCCGAACACCAGTGTAAGTAGCCGTGCAACGACGACACCGCTACCCACTGTCTTTTGGATTCATTTCCGAAAGTAAACCGACACCGCAGAAGCAGGGACTAGGTCAATAGGTGAGTCCTGTTCAGATGTTGGAGGGGTGTCTGTGCAATCAGATTTTGGGATTCCGGAAACCGCAGTGGCAGATTTTGCAGAGAGTGATGTCAGAATTGAATCTTGCTGCAGAGGAATGTGGAATGATATACTACCCAATACCTAGTCAATCAATGGATTGTAGTGGGTGAGCCAGTTGTGTCCCAGCATGACAGAGCAGCTAGAATCAAGTGGTGTTACATACATAGCAACAACCTGATTTTTGCCAGACGGAAAATGGATTGGCATATCAATGGTCTGCATGATTGCAACATTAGAAGTGCCATCAAAAGCTTTTAGTGGAATCTGCAGAATATTGCAGAATTCCAGCAGAAGCTTGGAAGCAAACAATGAGTCTACAAAACAGTGAGTGGAACTGGAGTCCACGAGAGCTTAGATATTAGTATTTGGGATAATGTCGGAAGTTAATGGTATGGTAAGAGAATTGGATTTCAAAAGAGCGGAAGCATTGAGTTGAACCTCAGAAAACACACAGATGGAATCAACACAGCTCTGGGTCTGTGTGGAGGTCTCAGAGCTGCTTATGATTTTTTTGAATCTGTAGCAGCCACAGGTTTGGCCTTGGACTTGGGTTTGCTTGGAGTTGTGGAGGCTGCTTGGGCCTTCAACTGAGTATTAAGGGAGGTTGATTGCAGGCAATCTTTTGCAATATGTCTGGGTTGTACAAAACATACATATATTCTGGTCCATGTGTCGCTGTCTTTCCTGTTGGGTCAGTTTTCCATCTTTATCAAGTATGTTGGAAATGTCTGGAGTTTTGTGGGAATTTGACACAGAGGACTGGGGTTTGGTGGAAGAAGAGGAAGCTGAATTGTTATTGTTTGTCTTCTTCTGCGATTGGTTGGGTTGGGAGTCTTGCATGTCTGATTTACTGCTGTTGCCAAAGTTGTTATTGTTGGAAGGGGTGGTGTGGTTGACCTCGCCTTGTCATTCCCAATAACGGCTGTTTATAGTTTGCGCAAGTTGTTGGAGTTCCAGTAGCATGTCGGCTTTTTCCTGGGTTGCAAGAAGATCCTTAATACGATCAGGAAGTTTAGTATAAAAACTCCTACGAAGGGTGGCATCGTCCCAATTGACTCTAGCGGCAAGGCAGTTGAACTCTATGATGAACTTAGTAATGTGTTGGTTGTCACGCATTTGGAGATTGTCGAGTTCGGTTTCCGCATTGCCAATGGGATCGTAAGCTCCAAAATTCTCTCAGAGTATTGTTGTGAAGTCCCGATAGCTGGGAAGCCAAGACAGGTCTTCAAAGGTGTCTTCGTCTAAGAGTTCAGGCTTGAAAAAATATAAAGCTGTCCCTTTTAGAAAAGAGATAGTATAAGTAACTTTCGCTTTGTCACTAGAAAAAGTCTGAGGACGGTCATGGAAGGGGAGCTTGCACTGAAGAAGGAAGGGTTGGGGTTTTTGGGAATCCAATCCATCAAAAGTGTCAGGTTCACAGAGTTTGGTTTTTCTGGTGTGACTCTTGTTTGGAGTTCCCATGTGCTTGGCTATCTGTTTTAAAGCTTTTAGCATAGCCTTCCCTTCATCTTCATCATTGTCATCATCACTGGGGTCACCTTCCAGTTTGTCGTTCAGAAAACTGGGTCTAAGGCTTCTAATTCCGGTGGTTGTACGGGATCTGGTAGAAGGCATAGTGAATGGATAAAGAGTTTCAGTTTGAATATACTGTTATGAACTAGATTTCTTCTGGTCGGAATGTTGGAAATGTTGGGATGTTGGGATTCGGAGTTCGGGATTGGAGTCATACAGACATCGGCTTCAACTTATAGGTTGTGCCCTCTTGGATCCTTCGTGTCCTGGTATTTTGGAGAATTGGAATATCAGAGAAGTCAGAGAAGTAGGAGGATGGAAAGGTTGGATAAGACTGAGAGATGGAGGTGAGAAGATATTGAGTCAAGGTGAATCAATATTTGAACTGAGGAATGAAGTACATGTAAGAGTCATATATAATGAGTAAATGAAGTCAGAAAGATACAAAATGCAGAAATTCAAAATGGAACGAACACGGGATCAGAGGTAAGGATGAATATGGATATAAGACCGAAGATGTAGATCTTGATAGGAAATGACTAAATATTGATGGAATGGGGGTAAGTAGAAGAGATGGAGTGAATTGGAAAACATATCAGAAATGTGAATCAGAATATGTTGGAGAAAGGCAGAAAAGCTGGGAATGAATCTGGGTTCTAACACAGCACGCAAGTTGCTGTACTTTATTATTCACACAGTTACAAGGTATCTTAGTAAAATGTATGATTTTTTTGAGAACATTTCTTCAGCATCTTTAGCATTAGTAATTCTTTTTTTCGTAGGTGATTTAGCTTCGGGCCTAGGAGGTGCAATAACATGCATTTTCCTGAGTAGATTAAGTCATTATTATTTATCAGAGTATGTTCACATGCCTTAATGCAGCATTCAAAGTGTGTGTCTTAGATCCTTTGATATACCAATGGCTTAAGTAGAAGTGACATTCAACCATGGCACCTACAAGTGCTTACCTGGTGAGAATAATTATGTGCTGTTGGGGATGGGGGGAAGGCATGGCAGGAGGCGGCAGCAGGGGATGGTGTCAGCAGCAATGCTGTGCAGCATGTGGGAACATGCGGTGGGGAGATGGCCATAGCTTCAGCACCATCTAGTGTCCATGCATTGCCAGCACTGAATGCGACGTCTGGAGCGGTACTGCAGGCATCGCTGTGACAGTCATGAACATTATATAATATTACATAAAGGGGTGAGAAAAGATATAACACTATTTGTGGATACTAGTGGAGTTACCTGTGCTATGCACGGCACCCTGTTATGACTTTGGTGGATTTCTATATTTGCCAAAGCTCAGAATTTATTCCTAATGCTTGGCAGTTATTCTCCATTACATTGAAACTGATTTTCCATGACCCATGCAATGCACAACACAGTCAACACTATTATGATTTATCTTTGCCTTGAAAATCTCATGCAACATGGCCTCACTAAAGTTTGGCAGTTTTTCTCCAGGACATTACTTGAAACCAACATGCTATCAAGCAAGGAATATCATCCACACAGCACCACATTACAACTTTGGTTGTATCTCCATTTGCCAAAGCTTGGAATTCTATTATGTATTGAAAACCTCATGTTACATGGCCTCACTCATGCTTGCAGATTTTCTCCATTGAAACTGATTTTCCATGACCCATGCACTCTATTACAATTTATATTTGCCTTTAAAATCTCATGCAACATGGCCTTGCTAACACTCGGCAGCTTTTCTCCAGGACATTACTTGTAACCAACATACTATCAAGCAAGGAATACCATCCACACAGCACCGCATCACAAATTTGATGGCATCTCTATTTGCCAAAGATTGTAATTTTATTACATATTAAAAATCTCGTGCCATGTGACCTCACTAATGCTCAGCAGCTTTTCTCGATTGTATTACTTGAAACCAAAATTCTATCAAGAAGAAGTGGATATGTTGGATGATTTCAATAGAAAATATGGAAAAATGTTTTGCACTGTAATATCTCTCCCCAGTAATCACATGGTTTTGAAGTAGTTTATTCATGTCATTCAACCTCCTCAGTACATAAAAACAACCCTGATGCCACAACTTTAACTTCCCTCTCAGGATGCTTTGTGATCTTACATTGTCTCCATTACAGAAATGTTGTGATAGTCAGTGGGTCTGAGTTCCAACAGGTGATATGATATACTGGGACTTTTCCTCCTGCCTCCAAATATGAAGCTTTTATATTCACTTTGTGATATGGAAATGCACGAATAAGTAGTCTTTTTTTTTTTTTTTCGGTAGCTGTACAGTTGTCTGACTGATTCCCATATATAATCTAAGAATTCTATGTTAGCTAATATTTATGACCCAATGCTGTCATGCATGGAAATTGAACATAATGTTGAACCCAACATCTGAAAAAGAGGTGTTTTGATTTTCAGACTGTTTTGCTGTTTTTTTAAAATGGTCACTGAAACCACAGCCAAAAGAATATTCCCTAATGTTACTGATGATTCTTAGTCCTGGTTTGGGACACAGCTGAGTGTGAGATTTTGAATTGGTTGATTCAGACATAAATAGTTCAGATTCAGTTTGTTTGAATTAGACTCAAATTGCTGATTTCAGACTTGGATTGGTGAATTACAAAAATCACATTGGATGGATCAGAGTTGGATTGCAGTTGGAGCCTCTAATTAGAAATCAGATTGGCTGGTTCAGTGTCAGATTGTCCACTTTGGAATGAAATTGCTGGTTGAGTCAGGTTGTCCAATTTAGAGCTGGATATTCTGGTTCAGACTTGGATTGGCCAGTTGTTGGATTGTCTAATTCAGAGTTAGATTTTTACTTTAAAATGAGATCAGCCTGCTTATGTAGTCAGAGTCAGATGCTCTACTTCAGAATAAGATTGGGTGAGTTGGAGTCAGGTTTTCCAGTCAAAGTTGGATTATCTGATTTGGAATTAGACTGGCCAGTTCAGAGTATAATGTCCAGTGCAAAGTAGAATACTTTGTCCAGTTTGGAGATGGATTGTCTGATTCAGAGTTGGTTTAGAATTGGTTCAGCTGGTTTAGAGCTAGATTGTTTGATTCACAGTGGAATTGTCTGTTTTTTTTTTTGATTCTCTGATCCAGACACAGATTATCATAAGTTTTCAAATGAGAAACAGGTCTTTTTTTGACACTGAAGGCAGGCCAGAATACAAAACCCTAACCCTGACCTTGCCTGTAAAGACACTGCTTTATAACTGTGGTTTCTTTCCCAGGGTGAGGCTCAGGCAAGTTCCAGGAAGGCCCCAGTAGCTTCCCTGAATTTTCCAGTATTTTTACCATACTTTTCCTGATTATATTGGGGCTGCTATTGGACTCAGCCTTCAGGAGATCCAAACTCTGAGCTGACCAATACCAACCAAGCATGGCACTTCTCAGGGCATACGGAAGGCACCCACAACCCACTACACAACTTTACTATACTTGATAATCTGTTCTGTTCATATTTGGAGTATCTGGTTCAGAATTAGAATGTCTGGTTGGTTCAAAGTCAGATTTTTGAATCATAGATTGGCTGGTTCAAAATTAGTTTGGCTGTTTGGAAGTTGGATTGTCCAATGCAGGATTGGATTGGCTGGTTTAGAGTTGCACTGTCCAGTTCATTTTTGTGGATTTGGCTCATTGAATTCAGAATCAGAATCTCCAAGTCAGATTCTTAAGAAGGAAACTATTTTATTTTGACACTCAAGTCTCGGAACCCAAAACCCTAACCCTAAAAATGTCTGGGAAAGCACTGTTATTTTATTGTTATTTCCTTAAGGTGAGGTTTAGGCAAGCTCCAGTCAGGTCCCAGTGACCTCTCTGATTTTTCCTGTATTTTTTCCTGATTTTATTGGGGCTGCTATTAGGCTCAGGAGATCTGCTGACCAATACTGACAAAGCACTGCACCCACCACCCACAATGCTACTTTATTATATACTAGTGGAGTTACCCGTGCTACGCATGGCACCCCGTTACGACTTTGGGGGATTTCTATATTTTCCAAAGCTACATGCCATGTGGTGTTGCTGATGCTCAGCAATTACATTACTTGAATAATTTTACATGACCCATGCTATATTGCAATGTTGGTGGATATCTATAAAAGCTTGGAATTCTATTATGTATAGAAAATCTCATGCTACATGGCCTAACTAATTCTTGGCAGTTATTCTCCATTACATTGAAACTGATTTTCCATGACCCATGCGATGCACAACACTCTATTACAATTTATATTTGCCTTTAAATCTCATGAAACATGGTCTTGCTAATGCTCGGCAGCTTTTCCCCAGGACATTACTTGAAATCAACATACTATCAAGCAAGGAATATCATCTGCACAGCACCACATTACGACTTTGGTGGCATATCTATTTGCCAAAGCTTACATCTTGAAAATCTCATGTTACATGGCTTCACTAATGCTTGCAGTTTTGCTCCATTACATTGAAACTGATTTTCCATGACCCATGCTATGCAGGACACTCTATTACAATTTATATTTTCCTTGAAAATCTCATGCAACATGGCCTCGCTGACGCTCGGCAGCTTTTCCCAACATACTATCAAGCAAGGAATATCATCCACACAGCACCACATTCCAACTTTCATGGTATCTCTATTGGAATTTTATTACATATTGAAAATCTCGTGCCATGTGGCCTCACTAATGTTCAGCAGCTTTTCTACATTATATTACTTGAAACCAACATTCTATTGATAAATAGTGGATATGATGGATGATTTCAATAGAAAATATGCAAAACTGTTTTTCATGGTAATATCCCCAGTAATTGCATGGTTTTGAAGTAGTTTATTCATGTCATTCAACCTCCTCAGTACATAAAAATGACCCTGATGCTGCAACTTTAGCCTAACTCTCAGGATGCTTTGTGATCTCACATCATCTCCATGTGATCGTCAGTGGGTCCCAGTATATCATACCACCTGTTGGACCTCAGACTTTTCCTCTGGCCTCTTGAATGAAGCTTTTATATTAATTCCGTGATATGGAAATGCATGAATAAGTAGTCTTTGTTTTTTTCAGTAGCTGTACCATTGTCTGACTGATTCCCAGACTTCTACCCCCCAGATTTCAATTGCTTGATTCAGACATAGAAATTTCCAATTTGGTTTGTCTGAATCAGGCTCAGATTCCTCAATTCAGACTTTGATAATCTGTCCATTCAAATTGCCCAGTTCAGATTGAATCAGATTGTCTAATCCAAATCAGGTTGGCAGGTTCAGAGTCAGACTTTGAAATGGAATTGGCCAATTTACAGTCTGATTTGGAGCTGGATCTTCCAATTCAGGCTTGGATTGGCCAGTTCAAGGTTGGAATCAGACTTGCTGGTTCAGAGTAGAAATATCTGTTCAGTTGCAATGTCTGATTCCAAAATTTGGGTTTTCCAAGCTGGAGTGAGATTGAGAGCTGGATAGTTTGATTCACAGTAGGATTTGGACTCTCTGATACACAGATCAATGGGAAAACCCTCAAGGCTGCTCAGGACCCAAAACCCTAACCCTAACCCTGCCTGAAACAGCACTGCTGCCAGCTTGGGTATTTTCCCAGGGTGAGGATCAGGCAAGCTCCAGGGAGGTCCCAGTGGCTCACTTGATTTTCCCTGTATTTTTCTGAATTATACTGGGGCTGCTGTGGGGCTCCCAGAGTGGCCCTTCAAACTCCAAGCTGACCAATACTGACCAATCATGGGGCCTAAAAAGCACCCACCACCCACTGCCCGACTTTACTATATAGAGGATACAAATAATGTGATCAGGATATTGATGCTCACATGAATCCTGTTGCATTTTCAGGTGGGAAAGATTAGAACAGCTTGGGGTGCCTGTGTGACAGACCTTGCTCCACTGCCATTTTACAATGATCAAATGCAGTTTTAATAGTGCCTTCTTTGCAAACTTTGAAACATGGTGTCTTTTGAATTATCTTTTTAGGTGACTGAGCCTTGGCCCTTAGGCATATATGACTCTATATTTTCACTCTAACTTGTATTCAAGTGAGGCTCCTTGCATGATGAGATCAATCCAAACACAGAACTGGCAGTCAAGAGCAGAGAAATTGAAGCCCCTCAACATACAAATATGAGAGGAAATTGGCAACAGCAAACAGAGACAGTTTTGCAACAGGTTTGTTCTACTCTTCAAAAACATCCACTAGCAATGGAGAAGCAGCCAAGAACAACCCCAGCTAAAGAGTTCCAGAGCTGCAGAGATGAATCAATAGACAGGGCACACAGAACAGAGAGGAGGGAGTAAAACACTACAAAGTGAGAGGAGAATATCTATATATCAATTGAAAGTATTATCAGACTAATGAAGTCACAGCCCAGTAGCAAAGTAAAAAAAATTGTCAGTGAGACAATAGGCAGTTGAGTGAGTCAAACTTTAGTTATGTAAAGTTTATATGTAATATAAACAATTAGGTCAAAATCACCAGAGGTCCTGATTTGCACCTTTGTTGTAAGAATCTTACTGTTTAACACTAAACAGACTGAGCCAATAATTGTATTGGAGTCTGTGATTTTGTGTGGTTACAAGTAAAAGTATTTTCTTACCTAATTACTTGTGGACAACTGTATAGTTGTCCACTATCTACAGGCACCCCTAGTGGGCGGCCTATATAATATCACCCATAAGTCACTCTGGTGACTTATATGTGCTAGTTAGTAGCATATATGCTACTGTAAGAATCTACATTCTTACATCCTCCCCACAGACCAAACCTCAGGAGGTTTGGGCAATTTTATGCTGATGGAGGATCAGCATATACTGGTGCAGACGCAGTTGATGACGACTGCACGGCTGCTTGGACAGTGTTGTTGTAGTAAATGGAGTTGGATAGATCAACTTCCATTGTGTTGTCATCTGCTGTAATGGTGGATGCTGTTGGGGGAGCAGACAGAGCAGAAGGTTCCATCGCCGGCACGTCTGTACATGCCTGCAAATGGGGAGGCCCTCCACCGCGTCCGTCGAGTGACAAGTCATCATCAGATGTAGATGGTGGTCCCCAATAGCCAGGCGGATGAGGGGGTATGGGTATGTGAAGGCCGGTATATGTCTGGCCTTCATGGGTGTCGAGTACCCTTTGCACAGTCTCATTATAGCAGATCTTGCTCTGCTTGTGCACAAAATAGGGCTCTATATTGATTAGAGCCCTAGTGGGATCTACCCCTGCATAGGTACCTAGCCACTGGGCTAGCTCGTTGAGAGACATGCTCTCATGGGGATGTTTCCACTTGAATGCTTTCTCAACACTAGTGGACAATAGCATCGGAAGATCTTGCTGCCAGAATGGGCCAGCAAGATCGGCCTAAATAGCTCTGTAAGTTTTTGCAGAAAGACTAAACTGTCTTTCTTTGGCTTAATTAGCTTAAGCCAAACCCATATGTCAACATCCTCCAACCGGAGGGTGTTGTCTCCATTCCTGCGGATAGCAGGTGATACTCCCTCTGGGGAGTACTCTATAGTGCACAGCACGTCCCTAAGATTGGGAGGCGTATCATGCACTATCTCGAATGCTGGCATTTGAGTTGCTAGGCGTTGCTCGCGGTCAGCACGCTTAATGATGGCATGCTGTGCAACATGGAAAATGTTGTGCACGCGAGCGTGAGCTGCTCAACGAACATAGGGTCATTGAGTGGGCAAGTGTCGAACCACTCTGCGGGTTGACAGCTGGTGTGTACTGCATTAGGGTGCGGTGATTTGCCCAATGGGCAGGGTAGATATCCTGTCTGTGTAGCAGGCAGGTCGCCTATGGCTTGGGTGATGCGGGTGTTCAAAGACGCAGGGTACAGCGCCGCCATTGCTCGCTTTTGGGATGCCGTCTTGCGACCAGATCGTGTTGGTCCTACCAGTGAAGCACCAGTAGTAGGTGTAGACGGGCTCACTGAGTCTGTCATTGAATCTGGCAAGGATGTCAGATCGATGATTGTCGGTGCTGATTGCATCAACTTCATGGTGGATAACTTATCTGCCATTTTGCGATTGAGCTGCCTCTCCTTATCGAGGGCAGCACACAGGCTATTGAGCTCTGAATGGAGCTCGCATGTCTCCTCTTGATAAGAGGATACCGTGTCCTTAATGAAAGGATGTGCCATCTTGGTGAGTAATGGTGGCCAAGCCACTTTTAATGCACGTTAAATGTTGTGCATTTGGGGGTCGATGAGCCACAATTTTGCAGCTTGCAGCCAGTGCTGCATATAGGCATTACACTCCGGACAGGAGTCACAATGGACAATGACTACGGCATCAAGGACACATGCACCATCCAGCTCTGCTCCTTTTGGAGCATGGCAAACTGCTCAGAGGCACTAGGTAGTGCCTCTGCTGAGGGGTGTATATGAGACGCTTTGGTGTCCATTTGTGATGTTGCTTTTACACTTGCACTGGTGTGGGTGTTGATGTGGGTGGCAAAAGCCTTGAAGTGGTGATAAAATCGTCACTTGAATTCAAAGCGAGCACACCTGTCACGTCACGTGATCACTTAACATGACGGCATTGCATCATGTGAATTGCCGACATGAACATAGTTTGTGTCGAGTCCTTTTATTAAAGGACTCACTCTTTGTCATTCTCGTGCCTATAATGCACAATTAGGAAGCTCTCGCGGCTTCCTAACTCCCCTCAGCTCTAGATAAGCATTTAGTGCTTCTAACTCTCTGCATGCAGAGAGTTGCTCCCAGGTGACATCTCCTAGTGTCCACCACACTTGTAACTCCAACTTGGAGTCACTAGTCCAGCGATGAGCAAGGATCTCATCTACAAACCATTCTGGTTCATCTTCTTTCCCAAAGTCGTAAATGTAATTTACATTGTGACGAGGAAATTGTTTGTTGTCATTGGGTATATGTGGTCTGATTAGACTCACATGAAACTTTGGAAGTATCCTCTGAGCCATGAGCTCTGGAGGTAACTCAAGTTTCACATTAGAGGTGGAGTTGTCCACCTCTACAATTTGATATGGCCCAATATAATTGGGCACTAGTTTCTTTGCCCATCCTTTAGGTAAAGACAGGTTCTTCGTAGACAGATATACTAGCTGTCCAACCTCGTATGTCGTTCCCTGATGGCGTCTGACATTTGCAGTATCTGTCTGCTGTACTCGACTTGTGATGATTGCATCATGAGCATCAATCAGGTTCCACAATGCTTGTTGTGTGAATTGCTGTACTCCTCTAAAGGTAGTATCCACTGATAGTCCTTGCCCGATACGGGGCAAGTGTCCACCGTTCAATTCGAATGGTGTGTATCCTGTGGTCGCACTGACTGAGCTATTCAGTGTGAACTCTACCATTGGGCATTTCTCGGCCCAATCCTTCTGATCACTCTGCACTACAGTGCGGAGTATTTGCCCTACAGAACAATTTGCTTGTTCTGTTGCTCCACCCATCTGCAGGTGGAATGCTGTGGACATGAGCAGTTTTGTGCCCATTATACGCTGCAATTCCCTCCAAAATATGCAGGTGAATTTGGAGTAGGGCAGTCTACCCACGGATCACCCGGACTCGGATCCATGGGTATTCTCATTTTCAAACCCTATACTCGGATCCATGGGTATTCTCATTTTTAAACCCTATACTCGGATCCGCATGGGTATTGCATCTGGGTGATCTGAACCCATGGATCCAAACCCACGGGTTTCTGACTACTCATGGGTTGATCCGTGGGTATATGTTATTTGTTTCTAGCGGGCATAGGTAGCTACATATTGACCCTAATTTCTACAATTTATTTCATATTTCTATCTAATTTATTGGGGCCTGTAGAGGCCCCACAATTTCTGTTGCACCAGCAGCTTGATATAAGGGCAACCTCCAGGGGAAGTGGAATATCACACTGAACACTGGAAGATGGGAATCCAAAGTATATAAGTTCAAGGAAGGCTACAGGCAAGGATACATACCTGGCAGATGGGAATCCAAAGAGAAAAGCCTAAGGACTCCCACTGCCAAGGCGACTACTAACTAAGGAAAGACTCCGAACTGACTGAACGTTTTGGGTGCTTAAAACGAAAGTCACGTGACCTATGACGTAGCCCAGGTAGATTCCAACTTGCACACGTAAGTGGGCGCTTAAATCGCGAATAGAAGTGCCAGCTGTAGAAGTGAGTAGGAAGGAGGAGGGGAGGAAGGAAATGGGAATATTAGATAGAAACAACAGGGAGAAAAGAGAGATAAAAGGGAAATGGGGACAGAAGAGGTGAATATGAATAAGAGAGGAGGATAGGGGAAGGAGAATAAAAAGAAGAATATGAGGGGTTCCCCTTACATCATGGCCCTTCTAGAGTGTGACGTCCTGACACACTGAGACCTACTGGAGGGACAGGTGTTTTTTGACAGAAGGTGTCGAAATCTGCAGCATGAATGCGACGAGGGGCACCAGGATGGAGGAGGTGGAAGTTGGCAATGAGGTCTGGGGCTGCTAAATCTGTCTCAGGAATCCACTCATCATGCTCATACCCATAACCCTTCCACCTGACCTTGTATTAGAGTTTCCCACGGCGGAATTGACTGTCCAAAACCTGTTCAACCTCATAATGCTCATATTCCCCTACAAGGACTGGGGGAGGTGGGGGTTGAGCTTTCTGACCAGGAATGGGGTCTGGAGGGGCTGGGAGGAGCTTCACCACAGGGAAGACAGGGTGGAGGTGACTCATAGACTTGGGGAGTCAAAGACGGTAAGCATTGGAGCCGACCTTGTGTTCCACTAGGAATGGGCGTAGATTCCAATGTGACAATTTCTTAGAGGGGCGAGTGGTGCTAATGTCGCTTGCATCTAGGAAGACTTTGTCACCAGGAACAAAGGCAGGGGCTGGCTCACGACGACGATTATAGTATCAAGCCCTATCCTCTTTTGCCTTTACAAGGGCAGCTTGGGCTTCAGACAGGGAGTCAGCCATTCGTTGTTTGAACTCATTCACAGCTTCTCTCCTAGATGGCTGCTGGTGCGGTTTGAAGCCTATGCGTGGGTGGCAACCAGAGTCAAGCATGAAGGGAGTTTCTTTTGTGTATGAGTGAACATGGTTGTTGTACTGGAACTCTGCAAGGGGTAGGAGGTCATCCCAGTTGTCCTGTCACTTGTTCACAAATAGATGGAGGTATTGCTCCAGCTCTTGGTTGACACGTTCTGTCTGTCCATCAGTCTGTGGGTGGTATGCAGTGGAGGCAGCCACCTCGATACCCAGAAGTCTGTATAGCTCACGAGTGAACTCACTCACAAACTGTGTACCTCAGTCTGAAACCACATGGAGGGGGAGGCCATGGTGTCTCCAAACATGATCCCTAAAGAGACGAGAGGCTCCCAATGCTGTAATTGTGGTCAAGGTGGGGATGAAGTGAGAACGTTTGGATAAGGAATCCACAACAACCATCACAGCATCATACCCATGCGACTCAAGGAGTTCAACAATGAAGTCGACACTGACCGTCTCCCAACACTGCTTAGGAACCTCCAGAGGGTGTAGTTCTCTGACAGGTAATCAATGCTGAGCCTTGGTGCACAGACATAGCTCACACGCCTTTGTGTAGCTACCAATGTAGCGAGACATGTGGGGCCACCAATATTTCCGAGAGACAAGTTCCAAGGTCTTCCAATATCTAGCATGGCCAGCAATACAAGTGTCATGATGTTGGGAGACAATTCGACGTTGTAAGTCATGCTGATCAGGGACATATATCTTTCCACAGAACAGAAGTGTACCATCCCTCTCACTCCACTCTGATGACTTCACAGACTTCCCAGTAGTCTTGCGAAGTTCCTTAACAGCACGTGCAACCAACTCCTCTAGCTCTCCCTCGGTGCCATTATGAATGTCCCTCAGGATGTCACGTTCTTCACCTATAAACTCCAGTCCTTCCAGTGCACGGATGACAAAGAGTTCTGGTTGGAGAAGCACCAAATTACCATTGTCATTTGAGCCAGTGCCATGATCAGGTCGGCGTGAGAGTGCATCTGACTTCCCCATTGTCTTGCCAGGATGATGGTACAGGTTGAAGTCAAACTGAGACAGATAAAGAGACCAGCGGGCTTGGCGATGGTTGAGCTTTTTAGCCATGCGGAAATATTCGAGATTTTTGTGGTCTGTCCAGATTTTGACATGATGTCTTGCCCCCTCAAGGAAGTGTCACCATTCTTCAAGGGCACGCATGATGGCGAGCATTTCCTTGTCATGGATCTCATAGTTGCGCTCAACCGGACTGAGACTCTTGGAGAAGAAGGCTATGGGGTGCCATTTGTTATTGACCTTGGACTGTTGGGAAAGAACAGCACCGGTTGCAAAATCAGAGCTATCTGCTTTGACACGATATGGGAGGTTGTCATCTGGGAATGCAAGGATGGGTGCAGATGTTACCAATCTCTTTATAGTGTCGAAGGCAGCCTGCTGTGAGGGTCCCCATGTCTAAGGAGTGTCTTTGCGAAGCAGGTCTAACATTGGTCGTGCATGGTGTGAGAACTTCTCAATAAATCGACGATAGAAGTTGGCAAAACCAAGGAACGACTGCACCTCCTTCTTATTGTTAGGTGTTGGCCACGCAACAACACCAGCAACCTTGACAGGATCCATTTCGGCTTTCCCATGAGAGATGATGAGACCTAGGTATTCAATCTTGATCTTGTCAAAGTCGCACTTGTCAGGACGCAAATAAAGCTTGTGTTCTCTGAGAGGCTGTACCACTTTCCATACGACTTTACGGTGACTTTCTAGATCTTCTGAAAAGATCAGAATGTCATCCAGATAAATGCATACGACATCTTCAGCAATGAGGTCATGGAAGATGTTGTTCATCATAGTCTGGAAAGTGGCAGGGTTGTTAGTGAGGCCAAAGAACATCACTAGA
This sequence comes from Ramaria rubella, assembly GCA_015039355.1. Classification (NCBI taxonomy): domain Eukaryota; kingdom Fungi; phylum Basidiomycota; class Agaricomycetes; order Gomphales; family Gomphaceae; genus Ramaria; species Ramaria rubella. The sequence continues at coordinate 166,129 of MU134373.1, read as the reverse complement.
GGTTCAAACAGTCCCTGATTTGTCCTGAATGCCGCTTTCCACTCATCACCCTCTTTGATTCTGACATTGTTAAAGCCTCAATGAACATCAAGCTTAGTAAAGTAGTGGGCCCATCATAGGCTGTTGACAAGGTCGGAAATCAAAGGAAGAGGGTAGCAATTCATGATTGTCATTGCATTCAGCACTCAATAGTCTTGGATGAATCATAGGGCACCATCTTTCTTTTTGACAAAGAACACTGGTGAGGCCATTGGTGACTTCGACGGTCGGATGCGTCCTGTGCTCAAATTCTCCTCGAGGAATTTGTCCAATTCAGCCTGCTCTCCTGGGGAGAGGGGGTATACCTTGGGTGAGGCTCTGGGGTTGGCTCCAGGTTCTAACTTGATGGCATGATCCCATGGTTTGCGTTCTGGAAGCTTGTCAAATGACTCCTTTGCAAAGACATCTTCATAGTCAGACAGGTAGTCAGGAAGAGTGTCTGAAGGTTGGGAGTTGTGCCAGGCAGCTTCTGCAAGGCGTTGGGATGTTGTTGAAGAAGCATGAATGAACTCAGCTTGAGGAGGGAGCATAGCGACCAGAATGCAGTCACCCTCTTCTATGGCCTCATCAGATGTGCCTTCAGCCATTTCAGAATCACCCCCATACTGTTGACTCAGGAGGAGTTCTTCTTCAGCTGTTGATCCATCTGAATCATGCATGAGAATAGGGCAAGGACCAATACGGCAGGTGCGCAGTCGTAGGGCCTTCTGATGTTCTTCCTTGATGATGTTGCAACATGTATGGCACTGGGGGGGACACCGAGTCATCCGTACTTCTTGAGACTTCCAGTCAACTTCTGGGTTGTGGTCCCGACGCCAGGTGTAGCCAAGGATCATATGTTGATGCCCTAGGTGCATAACAGCGAACACAGCTCTCTCTCAGAATGGTCTTTGTACCGCAGAATTAGGTCTAATGGCTCTTCAAGTCTCTTACAGCCTTCCAAACTTTGAACTTTTCATTTACATAACCCTAAATAGCCCTAAGAAGCCTTTTTCCCCAATTTCCTTCTTCTCTCAGCTTCAAACCTTTATTACTCCAAAACCCTTGTTTTTTACAACAAGCCCCACTTTCCTTCTTCGCGCACCTTCTCCTTTTCCACAGTCTTCTCGACCACTTCCATGAACTATAAGCCAGATCTTGTAACAACTTCTTTCCCTGTCCATAACAGGATTACCAGACTTCTCCCAGACTTAGCTAGCCTTTTGTATCCAGCCTTTTACATGCCTACGACGTAAGTACCTTTCTTCCCCAAATTGTTACCGTAAACTCCTTCAAGTAATACTCAAGGTTTCCACCAAACGGCCAATAACAGGGTACTACGTCTTAAGCTATAACCACTGATCTGAAACCTAACCTCATGACACAACGTAGAACTTATCAGCCTTAGTCTTTTAGACCTTCAGCCTCCAGCCTCTTGATTTAGAGCCTTCCTACAGAACTTCACCTAAGTCACAAGCCTCAAACCTTTAGCAGGACCCCACAAGAACTCCTTCACGTCTACATGACACGCCTTGTACAGTCTACTTTAGTATACCGATCTCGGAGTAATTGTACAAGAACTCCACCAAGACCGAATTGGTCTACATTCCTTTTTTACTTAAAAAAGGTATCACTCTAAGAGAGGGAGGCTATTCTGCATTAGAACAGTCTCATGTATCGCCTTAACTACTAGTGAAACAACCTTTTAACCTTTCTTAGTTCATTACCTAAAAGGATGACCTTCCGTGGTTCCAAAGGTATAACGGCATAACGTTTGACTCCCAAGTCCGTAGCTACAACCTACAATACCGTTCAACCTCCTACAGTGTCGCTTCGCCCTAAAAGTCTCTAAACCTTTTTGCGTTATGAACGTCCAAAGGTCACCTGTACAGTATCTTAACTTAGAAGAACAACTCCTCATCCATGATGGGTTATGGGACAGTTAGTTGCCTAACATCACCCACCCAATCACCGCAAGGTCGTGTAGCCTTGTTAATCTTTGTTCACCGTAATATGCATTACAGTATTACTGGCCTAAAAAACGAGTTGTCCTCCTGTACTAACCGTACTTATCGGATGACCTACAACGCTGTATTATACAGCAGCCACTACCTTTTGCCTCTGGCCGCCTTTCGCCCCTTAGGCTTTCCTACTAGAAATTAGTATTACTAACCAGCTTTTACAAGCCCTCTTACTATAAGCCCCAGAAACCCTAATCTCCATTCCAGCCTACTGACATTCCCTAAACCGTTTTAACAGTCTTTCACCTTTCCTACAAAAAAAAACCTTTCACAAAACACCGTCAGAACTATTCCGTGCTTCTTCTATACTTCGCGCACTAGCACGTAGCTCTCAAGAAGTCGACAGTCAAAGTCCCTAAACCTTCCAGGAGATCCTGGAACCACAACCTTAGTGAATCACACTGTCAACACCAAGCCCTAAAACGAAAGGACCGCTTCCTACTACTGGAGTCCGTAAGAAAGTGGAATACTGGTCCAGAAGGGGTCATCTCCGTATTGAAAACTAACTACACAACGACAGAGAGGATACCAAAATTGAAACGGTAGAGCTCCTACAGCCTTACAAAGCCACAGTCGTTTTAACCCCAAACCAGCCTTCAACAACGGTAAACAACTCTCAGTAGTGTTCCTACCAACCTGCAGTGTAACAGCTACAGCGAACCCCAAGCGAGTCCAAACTTCCGAAACAGATACTCCGTGAACAACTTCTTTGACAACCACAGTAGTTCTAACCCACAAGTCTAAGTCCACAACCTTTTACAAACATCTTTAGTTCTCAAAGTCGTATATATATGACAATACCACGACCTAGCCTGTACTCCAGTCTAACCCAGCCTTGAGAGGAACTGACTTTAGTCCCAGTGCTATAAACCTTTACGCGTCTTATAACCTACTCAGCCTTTAGTCTCTAGGTTTCTGACTAGATATACCCACAACCGAAGTTGAATACCCAACGCGGGAGAACCTAAAGATCACGGGACCATAAAGCCTAACTCTGGCCTGCCTACATAACCCCAAGACTACTAGTCCAGATAAGCCTTTCCCAGTCACTGTTTATCATGTAATTCTGAATAGTCTCTGTTAGCTCCCTAAAGCCTATAAGTCCTAGCTTTATTGGTTTATACCCTCCCCCATCCCAATTGCTATTTTACTTATAGTTCGTTCCCAAAACCGAAATGTCCTTTCGTTCACATTAGTTTCTTACCCAAAACTTTACGGCTCTTACAGTCTTAGCCTCATTAGTCTCATTAGCCTTATTAGCCTTATTAGTCCTATTCCTAACTTCCTAAAATTCCGAACAACACCTACTCTTCCTATAGTGCCCAACATCGTTCTATTGTTCAAAATTACTCTATATTGTTTCACGTTACTTCTACATTATCCTTACATTACTCCTACATTAGTCTATATTACTCCATATTGCTTTTTATATATACGATTCCTTCCGAACTTGTTTCTTTCGTATAAATTTCCTTGTACGTCTTAAGGTTTTAGCCTTTGCCTTTCTATTCCCACGCTATGTCTCAAGGTTTTAACCCCGTTTATGTCTCTAGCTCTATTCTGTATACCCCTCTTCATTTTTTATCCTAGTACTGACTCTTACTATTTACCCAGTTCGCCTTTCCTGAATAGTCCTACGTCTTTTGTAGCCTTGTTGCCTTCAGTCTAGACCCTAGATTGTCACACACACTATCCGTCTTTACATCTTCAACCACCTATTCCTAAAGTTTGTCCTTTACCTCTTCCAACACTTGTTCCTACACCTTTTTCGGTATAGTCCTTATAACAACCTCTCTACAGTCTCTAAAAACCTTTTCCTTTAGCCTCCTTACAGTCTTTTCTGAACCTCCTTTTAGGTGTATAACCTCCTGGAACTACACGGTCCATATTACCGACCTAGAAGACGTTTTCTACAACCTTTAACCTCACCTCTACCTCTACAGCCCTCATCTCAGTCTGACACTTCTACTTCATCTTACCTTGACCTACCACAAAAGCCTTTTTTAGTCTTTTTAGTCTTTTTTCGCCTTTTTTGTTATCCCCACCTTTAACTACCTTACCCTTTACACTACTTACCTTTACACCTCTTTACTACCATTAGGTGTTCACCTTGTACACCTTTTTCGCCTTTTTTCGCCTTTCTTCGTCTCTTCGTCTCTTCGTCTCTTCGTCTCTTCGTCTCTTCGTCTCTTCGTCTCTTCGTCTCTTCGTCTCTTCGTCTCTTCGTCTCTCGTCTCTTCGTCTCTTCGTCTCTTCGTCTCTTCGTCGTCTCTTCGTCTCTTCGTCTCTTCGTCTCTTCGTCTCTTCGTCTCAACCCCTTCTTCCTCCCTCATCCCGGAGTTCTACTCCTCCTGTGATGTTACCACATCTATCCTTAGTCTTACTACCTTTACATTATATCATTTTCCCAAAAGTAACCTTTTGGACACACTACCTTTAGCCTTTTCCTTTATCTGTATCTTTCTTGTTCCACTTCTTAAGGTCTAACTGTTCTATCCACCTGTAACACAAGTTTCCCAACCTAACAGCTTTTATAGCCCTAACAGTCCTAACAGTCTTTTGTTGTCTTAACAGTCTCTTCCGAACGAAACAGAACTTTATAACGTATTTCTGTATTCCAGAACAAGCCTCAGCCCTACCCAATGTCTTACACAGCCTTACTGACTCTTAGAACGAACTGTCCTTAGGCCTTTACCTTACTAGAAACGCCTCTAACATCTCTATCTCAACCTTTCTGACAAACAGAACTTTTTGTCCCACGTTACCTCAATTTAACCTTAAACAACCTTATTTAGTCTTCCAAAACCTTTCTTGTCTTCCCACAGCCTTTCACCCTTCCACAGTCTTTCACATCTTCCCACAGTCTTTCACATCTTCCCAAAAACCTTTCTTATCTTCCCACAGTCTTTCTCATCTTCCTACAACCTTTCCTTTATTTCCCACAGCCTTATCTTTCCACAGCCTTATGACCCAGTCCCTTACAAGAACAACCTACCAGGACTCCCAAAAGCACTAGGTACACTGTGATGCGCCTGACACCTCAATTATCTACACCCAACCTTTTCCCTGTTACTGTCGACTCCCTACCAGTACTACCTACCTTTAACACACTGTCTTATTCCGACCGTATCAGCGATGAGGGGAGAATCTATCTGCAGGGTAGCAGATAAAACCCCCAACCTAAACACAACCCTGTAAGTCTTATTCTCACCTAGTTACTTTACTATACGTCCATAAGAACACGTTATAACACAACCTTTTAAACCTACGTATTTTTTACAAGTTCTACTACGAACTTCAGAACTTTTAAGTTTCTAACGTTTTAAGGTACAACTTAACAGTAATTTCATAGTACCGTAACATTAAGGATCTGTTTTTTATCACACAACCTAAAGAGATTACACCTCTTTACAGCCTTTTACAGTCTTTAGCCTTTTAACACTTCAGCCTTTTGAACCTCCACCTTTAACTTCAGTCTTTAGAACTTCAGCCTTAGAACCTTAGTCCTTAACTTCAGCCTTTAACTTCAGCCTTTAGCCTTAACCTCTAAACTTCAGTCTTTATCCCTTAGCCTTTTACACTGTAACCTTTAGCACTTAAGCCTTTTATAGTCTTTTAGACCTCAACTCAGTCTTTTATAACCTTTTGCACTTCAACCTTTTTATAACCTTTTGAACTTCAGCCTTTAGCCTTAGCCTCTAAACTTCAACCTTTAACCTTTTAGGTTACTCCCTTTAACGCTTTCACTTCCGAGAGTAACTCCTACAACGACACTATGACCAAAAGTTGTCTTAACCTTTTACCTTTATCATAGTCTTTACAAGTCTTTTACTCCACCACGGGAAGCAACTTTCTGAAGCCTTTTCTCCTACTCTCGCTCTACTAAGGTACTACCAGAAATTTAACAGCCCATAACACCTTTCTGACTTTTAAAACCTTAGCCTTACAACGATTGTTTCAGTAAGTTATCTTTAGTATTGTTTTAGACTTCCACTAAAAGGTAAACAGCAGGAAACTTACGTCTTGTCTACCCACAACTGTTTCTGGTATCTATCACTAACAACTTTAGATCTCCCAGCCTTTTACAGTCTTTTTAGTCACAACCTCTTACCTACAACCTCTTTAACCACAGTCTAAAACCTCCTTAACCACAGTCTCTTTAACCCAGTCTCTTTAGACGACTATTAACTACGTCTTGGTCTTTCCGGTGGAATAAAGAAGACGCTCCTTCATAGCCTCATGACACGTCTCTTTTTACAACCCACCCAGGATATCGATCTCGGAGCAATTACTTGACAACCCCAATAAGGTCGAATCGATCTCTATTCCTTATTTCAAAAGGATTCCCCACTAAGAGAGGGAGAGTGTTCCGTTTAACTTCCAACAGCCTTTTTACCTTTTTAACTACCAGCACTGTCTAAAAGGAAAGCCTTTACTCAACGACCTTTAGAACATACACAGCTAAACGATTCTGTTTTTTAACAGTTCCGTATCAGATCCTACTGTGTCTAAACTCGTCCAGCCTCCCAACAGGGTGTTAGCCTAAAAGTCTAAACACCTTAACGCTTAACGTTCAACGGTGTCCCTGTATACAACCTCAGCCTCAGAACTGAACGACAACTCCTTACACCTTGATCCATGATGGGATATGGGACAGTTAGTTGTCTAACATCAACCCCCAAGTCAACCCAGGGTCGTACAGTCTTATCAGTTTTAGTTCACCACGATGTGACATACCATCATTGTTGTACCTAACTAACGACCTGTCTACCTGTCTAACCGCATAATTATCGGATGACCTAAATGCTGATCCAGTACCAGTCTCCCAACTTCGGGTCACTTTTGGAGGGGACGCGCCTCGCCTAGTCTCGACGTAGGTCGACTGTTTGGTTAGACGCGTCAACCTCGGACTTTTTCATCTTTTAACGTCAAAAAAAAGACGCACCTCGCCTGGAGTATACATGAATCTATACGAGTTTATATCGAATTAGACGAGGTCATACTAGAGTGTTTTCATAACTATTGACCAACTTATACGCGGTTAGACGCGCATATAATAGTGACTTAACTAAGATTAGACTAGGCAAGACGGGATCAGACGTAGGAGAGAGACCGGAGACGATGGATGATGGGGGTGGGTAGAGGGTGAGACTTTCAGGGTCCCTACGGATCAGGTACCAATGTTCCTGCTTCAACTGTAGATGTAGTGATCTCCCCCCTGGCCCCTGTCACTCAACGCACGTACTCATTCGCTTCGCCCCTTACGCTCGCTCTGCATGAGGGTGACCCCCGTACTCGTATAAAAATCACATTTTTTACACTATTTTTACGAAAAAGGAATGTCTAATAAGTAAGTGACAAGACCAACTTTTTAGAGGGTTTTTACGACGAAAAAATAGTTCAAAATCCTGGACTTTTAGACCATGTATGAAGTGTAAAGATCCGTACCCTTTACCTACATTTTACACTCTTTATTACCTAAATGAGTAGTTAAAGTACGGTGTTTTTACGTTCCTGTTAGAACCAAAAGTAAGAATGAGTGAAGGTAGCATTTTTTACTTTTACTTTGGGAGGACGTGTCATACAACAACGAAGGTGGGGTCCGGGTTTGAGGGAGAGAGAGGGTCAACTCCAAGTTTGGTGTCTGTGTCGTCTCTAGTTCAGCCAAGTGCGAGATGAACTGAGACCACGGTGACCGAACAAATAACTGAGTCCTAAACAATTCCTTTTGGTGGAGTGGCGTGCTGGTGAGAGAGCAGGATAAGGCCACATGTTACAACTACCGAGTGGGTTACTTAGACCTAGATAGTGACTTCAGCAACTA
>MU134373.1:51650-137200 GCA_015039355.1 Ramaria rubella | reverse complement strand
TTACTGTTGACACGCCGATGAAACTACCACAACAGTATCATTTACCTCAGTCTACCTAGCTGAAGGTACCACCACAGTAGGCGACATTATCGCCCACGTCCACCCCCTCGTCTGTTCCGTCTTCCAAGGCAGTAACCGTGTAGGCATGCACGGAAGCTCGCCCCTCCGGGACGTGGTACAGGCAGCTCACTGCTTAACAGCAGGCTACAGCTGCCAACAGGGGTTTTCGGACCCCCTGCTCCCCCGTACCCATACACTTCCGGTCATTTACAGGTCGGAAGTGTTCGTAGCTCCTGGGAGACACGTCAGAGCAATATCGTCTAAAACGAGACGAATGCGTGTTTCATCCCGAGTTATAACTACTCTCGGGATGACCCTAGATGTGGACACATACACGGATCGGTAACCCGATCGAGTAACTCTCTGCATGAGAGCACTCCCACAAAGGTAAGCTTGCGGAAGAGTTACGACCATCTGTTGTCGCAACTCTCTAGAACGGCGGTCTAACTTGGCCGTTCTAGCCGGGTGACCGGTGTCTGACATTTGTCCAGGCAATTGAAAAATGATCGTCATTCACCCGGTACCGAACGCGGACCGTCCATGCTAAGGGTTAGTCGGGGAAAGTACTACAGTGTCTTGAAGTGTCCCAGTGTCCGTAACCTAGGTTGATCTGTTAAGGTTACTATACATTTGAAAGAGATTGACTGTTATACGTGTAAAGTTTGAGGAGGTCGACGGATTAACAAATATGGGGGAGGGGGGAGGGGGGTTATTAGTCGATACCGATGTGGGAGATGTTACACACGTAACCACTAGGTTCTCCAAACAAGAGAAGTGACTGGTAGTTGAGGTTGTGGAGGTAGGGAAGGAGGGAAGGTACTTTCGGTTTCCGTTGTTCGTTTCCGTTTTTAGTAGATCTTGAATTAGTTTCGTAGAACAGAAACATAACGTACTCTTCGAAAAGTAACATCTGTTGGGTACCAAAATTAAGAGTAATTTACGAACATCGATGTTTGGAGGGGTCTTGAGATTTAGTGGTGTATGTGAGTCCCTACCACGGTTGGTAGTACCAAACTGTCTTCTGAATCCTACCTTCACCAGGTTCCTGTTTCAGGGTGTCTTTTTCAGTTTAACCTGTCAACTACTACCTGGACTCTTCCTTTTTAGTTCACAACCTCTGGCCTCCCTCAGACGGTGTCATACAAGATGTTGTAGAGGTAAAGGACCGAAGTGTATCACAAAGAAGAAAAAAAAGTAGTCTGAGTGACGGTAGTTGAAAAGTTTCTTGAACGACACTCTAACTTCGTACTACAGTTGGACGTGATACGTTCGACACTTTGAACTTTACGTCTTTGAGTACTACCCCCTTTACACGTAGAGTCTTCTAAGTACCTCAACTCTTCCGTCTACCGTTTCTATACTTTCAACTTCTTCGACTGCACCTGCACCCATATATGCTGATCCCCCATCAGCATAAAATCTCCCAAACCTTCCTGAGGTTTGGTCTGTGGGGAGGATGTAAGAAGGTAGATTCTTACAGTAGCATATATGCTACTAATTAGGGTATATAAGTCACCAGAGTGGCTTATGGGTTGTATTATATAAGTCGCCCACTAGGGGCGCCTGTAGGTAGTGGACAACTATACAGTTGTCCACAAGTAATTATATAAGAATCAGAACTTACTTGTAACCACACAACTCGCAGACACCAATAACTATTAGCACAGTCTGTTTAGTGTGAACACTAGGTTTCTTACACGCACATGGTATCACTTGTATCTGCCTGTGCAGGCAAGGCGCGTGATTACTCACGTCCTGCTGCACTGGTGGATCAGTGATGTCTTCATTAATTTGATACAGTGGTTGACGTTTGTTGGCTGTTAAGAACACATCCCTCAGTCTATAACTGCTACTAAGGGCGGATTGAGCCACTCTCGCTGACTCGATCAGTTTTTTGAAGGTGTCGCCTTTGATCCAGGCAATATATGCCTCCTTGACTAGATTATCCGTGTGTTTAGCACAGAGTTCTAGCACACGGTGCTTCCGTCGTGCTGCCTTATGTTTGATCCTATCCCAGTGATCAAACTCACGTTCAAGACTAACGTGAGTCCTAGTCATGGTACCGACACTATCGGTGTCAGACTTCATCATCTCCCACAGTGACTGTTGGGTCACTGCTTTGAGCACTTCTTGCTCATTGTACGTCCTTTTCGATCTGCGACTTCCTTCACAGATATTTTCTCCATTGCGAGCCTCTAGCTCACAATTTGTCTCTTCCTCAGTACACGTCAGCATACTGATGCTATCCTGCTCAGGGTAGTGCTTGCTTCACAAGGACCATTCCTCTTGCTTGGTCCAGATGGAGGTGGCATTCTCTGTCTATCTCATTTCTTGCAATCCTTCTCAGCCTCGTGGTTGACTTCATGATCCCTATTGGGATTGTTTCCACACTTGGGGGCCTTTCCACATAAAGGTCCCTGTACTTCCTCCAGGGACTGTATTAACAGTTCCATACCATCTCCCAGGGTTTAGAGTTAGTTCACAGTGTTGTCTGCTGCACGAGCTGCCTCAGCTGCTTGTTGGCTCACTTCTCGCATAGTCTCTATGTGTTTATGGCTCTCTTTGAGGGCCGTAATCATCTGGGCAATATATCTGGTTGTACATTCCTATCACCGGGTTTCTTCATTCCGGTGTGCTGACCCCTTTTCTATTGTTCCTGTTTGGGACGGTGAACTTCTCAATCTGCAATGTTCTTGAACATATGGCAGCTGGGACATTCGCACTCCTGGCGACTTGTCAGTGTCGCTCATTGGCACTTCTCTCGACTCATCGAGAGGCAATCGTAACTTCAACCTGGTCAAATTTCTTCTTGTTTTCTTAACAGGTGATATTTCGTCCGTTTCTGATTCCTCCAGCATGGATCTCCTTAGATCCGCAGATACTCACTTTTGAATCATGGAGTCGGAAGCTATGGGCATCGTAGTTCTACAAGGACTAGCTATCCTCATTGGCATTCCCATTCGCCTGTCCACATTGTGGGTAGTCTCAACTCTCCTGTCTGGGCCTTTGGCTGTGGCTCCAGACGTATCTTTATCCTCTCCGGATCTAGATGTTCGGCTTCAAGTTCTTATCGAAGTCATAGATCTATGATCTATCAGCCACACTGTGGCAGTCTTCTATTTATTTGGGGGGATCAACAGTGGACGTCTGTTTACTGTTTCCGAGACTTCCAGCAAGTGTTAAACTCGTTGGCTTGGGTAAAAGATTGGTTTGATCTTTTATTGATTTATCACAATACTGCCAATAACTTGGCAGTCAAAAAAGTGTAAGAATCTAAATGCTTTCACACAAACAGACTGAGCCAATAAGTTTATTGGTGTCTGCAAGGCATGTGGTTACAAGTAAGATTAAAGTTGCTTATCTAATTAGTTGTGGACAACTGTATAGTTGTCCACTATCTACAGGCACCCCTAGTGGGTGGCTTTACATAATCTGAGCCATAAGTCACTCTGGTGACTTATATTCTCTAAATAGTAGCATATATGCTACAGTAAGAATCTACATTCTTACAGCAGCCTGACAGGCTGCACAGGATCCACAGAATGACTCTATGTCGGCTGCCATTCCCAACCACCAGTACGATCATCTGATCTACTTGTTGGTTTTGAATTGTCCAAAATGGCCAACTACTCTATGTGCATGATCGATAATTATCTCAACCATTCTCCTCCCCTTGGAAAAAGCTTCCTGGGGAAGACACACAACGTCTTTATTGAACTGGTTCTTTGTCCAAACCAGTCCATTTCTCACCCCGAATCTGGGGTGAGCCTCTGGATTTGCCAATACTTTCTTGAGTATTGGATCTGTACCATAGCCATTGGCTGCAGCCTTTTTTTAGGTGAAACTCGTGGTCTACACGTGAGCGTAGACTCTCTGAGTCTCCACCTGACGCTGTAGCTAGTACATCGTCCCCCTCATTACCTTCCACCTGTGTGGGAGGTACTTCCCCTGCTTGCTTCATCTGCTGCGTGTCCGTGACATGCTGCTCTTTCGCATCTTGTAATCGCTGCAACTGTCACGCTGCAGCCATTCGTATTTCTATGAATCGATCTGTTGGGAGACACTCTCCTTCTGGATCCAGCCGCGCATCTGCATCAACATATTCTTCTGCTGGGTGACTTTCACCCTGCTTATCATTCTCATAGTAGCATGACAGACAGTCGGCTACCTTGTTCTCCACCCCTGGTACATGTAGTGTGGTATAATTGAATCTGGAGAGAAACTCCCACCAGCGCACCTGTCTGTCAGACAGATGCTGTTGTGTCTCGAAGTATTCGAGGCCTTTGTTATCCATCACCAGTGTGAACTCATAGAAGCTTATCCTCCCACTTCCTAAGTGCTTCGAGGATAGCAATCGTCTCATGCTCATGCGTTTTGTAATGCTGTTGCACGGGATTGAATTTCTTTGAAAGAAATCCTGCTGGATGACAAGTCGTCCAGTCCGGACCTTGTCTGTAGACTGCTCCGACTCCAGACTTGGAGCTGTCTGTCACAACCCAAATGGGTTCTGAACTAGTGTGGTTTATAGGCTTCAAGATTGGAGCCTTACATGCCAGTGCTTCGATGGATTCAAAACGCTTATCCATCAAGGGCGTCCATTGAAATGTCCTGTTGTTGTGTGCACTTCCTGATAAGGGTGTTGTATACACCATCAAATCTGGCATATATGGTGCCAGATACTGAACGAGTCCTAGAAATCTTTGGACATCGTTAAATGTTTGAGGTCTTCTCCAACCTTGAACCTTCTCCATTTTATCCACATCTGCATGTATGCCCTTGTCATCTATAAGGTGACCAAGGCATTCCATGCGATGCAAATACACATTGATGTTGGATCAAGTTCCACTGAGGAATAAATGTGCCTCATGTAATATTTGAAACACCTTTCAAAGGTGTTTTTCATGCTCTTCAATAGAGCTTGAGTATATAAATATATCGTCCAAGTATATGTGGACTGATTGACCAATTTGGTTATGAAAGATCAACGTCATGAGACCTTGAAAGGTAGATCTGCATAACCTGGCTTTTGAACATGCCAAATATTGTCGTGAAGGCCGTCTTATCGATGTCCTCCTTGACTACACATATTTGTTCATACATGTCGGACATGTCAAGCTTGGATCAATACGCAGCACAAGCTACATTGTGCCAGATCGTATCCTGGTCTGGGAAGGGTGTAATGTCCTTCACTGTGTTGTCATTGCATAGATGTAGGTCTATTGCTGTTCTGAGCTTTCTGTTTTTCTTCAGAATGCATAGTGCTGGCGCTGCAGAATGTACAGATGCTGACACCCACCAAGCAGTGGTGGTATACCAGTTGACTTTGTCGATCAGTTCATTTCGAAGTGCTTCTGGACACTTCAGTAATCGATAATGAAACTGTTTAGTTTCATCCACAAACTTAATTTCATGGTTGATCTCCCTCCAAGGAGGAAGTTCTAAGGGCACACCTCCGAAGAGGTCTGCAAACTCTAGCTCCCATCTTTCCCTAAGTTTGGGAAAGTCATCAGCCATTAATAACGGTTGATTGGTGCTAGTAATCCCGTCGGTATTTCTGTCAGTATGTTGGTCGGGTAGACCAAAGTCAATGTTTATTTGCTTTTCTTTCTGTTTTCCCTTGTCTGGCCTCCTGTCTGGCCTCCTGTCTGGCAAGCTTGTTGATGGCTCCACTTGCAATGAGGAGCCATTTGCGAGTCATGGAGTGTGGCTCACTGGTTTGGGTTTAAGACTTGCAATTCAAGTCCTGCGTTCAGCTGGATCCTGGTAGTATGGCTGCACTTCCCAGGCATTCACATGGTTTGGAATTACTTCCTTTCCCATACGGATGCATCCCTTGCCTCTAAAGTCGAGGGATATCCCTAGTTTACATAGGAACAGTGTTCCCAGTCTTGTGTCGTAGTAGTCTACATTCGCTATATCGAAGTATTCCTCGATATTATGCTCACCAAAGTGTATGTTGGTGTGTGTTCCATAGTTGATGGTCGAGTTGATGGTCAACTTACTGCTGACGCATGCTAGCTGTAGACCAATAGGACGTTCGAGTTTGAACATCTTGATGCCTACAGCACATATGAAGCCTGGAGAGAGCATTACTCCCTCACACCCGCTGTCTAATAGACAGTGGGCTCTGACTCCACCAATCTCCCAATACCCAGAGATTGTTTGATTGTCTATATGCACCTGTTTGGGGCACGTCTTATCATGCAGTCTGAACCAATGATCATAGATAGGCTCACTGGTCCTATCTATGACTCCCACATGGGTGCAGAAATCATTGTTCCAATTTGAACTGCCACTAATTGTGGTAGTTGGTTTTTGCACTGCATATATGTGCTGCCTGTCCTCATATGATCCTCCTAGCAAACATACTCCGTCCGCTCAATATGAGCTTTGCATTCTCGTATCGTCGTCATCATCCCATTGATAGGGCCTGATTTCCGACTAGTAATCAGCGACGAGTTTGCCAATTTTGCTCTCATGGTCATCCTGGATGTCCATTCGCTCATCCAATTTGTTACTTTGTGGCTCCTCCCCTTCTTGAGCACTCCCTGAGTGCTCAACCACTTCCTCTAACTGTGCACCTGCTATGCATGGTTTGTTCTTCCACTGTGGGCAATTGGGCTTGATATGCCCAACCTGTCCACACTCATAGCACATTAGCTCTGTGCTATGTCCTTGACCTCCTGAACCTCCAGGAGGTTTCTGTGGAGGGTGAGAAGCAGCGGGAGCTCCTGCTCCAGCTCTCTGTGTAGCATGTACCCCTTTTTGGGGTACACTCGGTCTTGTCTCTACTTGAGGTTGAGTATTAGGGGGACAATATATCATCTGCTTTGCGGTAGGGTGGCTCCCTGTATTGGGAGCTCAAGACAAACTTGGCACAGCCTGACTTCGACTATTTGTTGAAGCTGGCTTTGCCTGCAGCATGTGAGTGCTGCTGGACTCTGTCTTACGAGACCCAATGTCATATCGAGACGCATCCTCTACCGCCTTTGCAGCTTCATACAATTCAGTTATTGAACTGAATTCTGTCATGTAGCCTAGTTTTAGGACTTCATGATGCAGTGCTTCTCAAAGCGCTGCTATGAACCATTTGCAGATCGTATATTCATCAGGCGGATGTATCATCCACACTGCATACTTTGTAATATCATTCAGTAATTCCTGAACGGTTTTAGTCCCTTGCATGATTGTGTCGAACTTATTCTACACATGTCTGTGCGTGAGTGCGTGTAGGAATTGCTGTTGCAAACCAGCAATTGCACTCTTGAGGGTCCAGTCAACTATGACTCGATCATGTTGCTTGATATTTTGAGTGTACCACTCCAATGCCTTGCCTTTGAGGTGAGTGCCCAAATAGTTTAATTGGAGTTCCATGCTAGACGGCCCCAATAGACTATTCATGCCTAGCCATCTCAGAATCCCTGAGACAAAGTTCTTGAATTCTTCAAGATCTGCTTTCCCAGCATATTCTGCTGGGTGAGGTAGTGTAACTCTGGCTTTAGCAAGCATGGATTTGTCTGGCTCGCTGTCCTTGTGTTTCTCAAGGGCAGCTTGCACCATCTTTGCGACCCCATCTACATAAGTAGACAGATTTCCTACTACCTCCTGAACCCTCCGTTCAGGATCTGTAACTGCTAGTGATACTGCACACGGTATCGCTTGTATCTGCCAGTGCAGCCAAGGAACATGATTGCTCACGTCCTGCTGCACTGGTGGATCGACAATGTCTTCATCAATCTGATACAACAGTCAATGTTTGTCAGCCGTTAAAAATGCATCCCTCAGTCTATAACTGCTGCTGAGGGTGGATAAAACCACTCTTGATGACTCAATCAACTTGTTGAAGGCATCACCTTCGACTCTGGCAACATATGCCTCCTCTACTAGATTATCCGCGTGTTTAGCACAGAGTTCTAGCACACGGTGTTTCCATTGCGCCACCTTATTTTCAATCCTATCCCAGTGATCAAACTCACGTTTAATGGTAACGTGAGTGCTAATCGTGGTACTGACACTATTGGTGTCAGACTTCATCATCTCTCGCAGTGACTGTTGGGTCACTGCCTTGAGCACTTCTTGCTCATTGTATGTCCTTTTCAATCTGTGAATTCCTTTGCAGATATTTTCTCTATCACGAGCCTCTAGCTCACGATCTGTCTCTTCCTCAGTATGCCGACATGTACTGATACTATCCTGCTCTAGGGTAGTGCTAGCTCCACAAGGACCATTCCTGTTGCTTGGTCCAGATGGAGGTGGCATCCTCTGTCTGTCTTGTTTCTTGCAAGCCTTCTCAGCTTTGCAGTCAACTTCACGATCCCTATTGGGATTGTTTCCACATTCAGGGGCCTTGCCCCATAACAGTCCCTGAACTTCCTCCTCTAGGGACTGTATTAACAGTTCCATACCATCTCCCAAGGTTTGGAGTTGGTTTGTGGCGTCGTCTGCTGCACGAGCTGCCTCAGCTGCTCATTGGCTCACTTCTCGCATAGTCTCTATGTGTTTATGGCTCTCTTTGAGGGCCGTAATCATCTGGACAATATGTCCAGTTGTACATTCATATCACTGGGTTTCTTCATCCCGGCGTGCTGACCCCTTTTCTATCATCCCTGTTTGGGACAGTGAACTTTTCAATCTGCAATGTTCTTGGACATGTGGGAGCTGCGACATTTGCACCCCTGGCGAATTATCCGTGTCACTCGTTGGCAGCTCTCTCGATTCGTCAAGAGACGATCGTAACTTTGACCTAGTTGAAGTTTTTTTAGTTCTTTTAACAGGCAATATTTCATCTGTTTCTGATTCCTCCGGCGCAGATCTCCTTAGATCCACCGACACTCACTTTTGACTCATAGAGTCGGAAGCTACAGGCGTTGTAGTTATACGAGGACTAGCTATCCTCGTCAGTGTTCCCATTCACCTGTCCACGTCATGGGCAGGCTCAACTCTCCTGTCTGAGCTTTTGGCTGTGGCTCCAGATGTATCTGGATCCTCTCCAGATCTCAATGTTTGGCTTCGAGTTCTTATTGAAGTCATAGATCTGTGATCCATCAGCCACACTGTGGTGTTCTTCTAGTGATTTAGAAGAAACAACAGTAAATGTCTGTTTACTGTTTCTGAAGATTCCGGCGAGTGTTAAACTCGTCGGTTTGGATAAAAGATCGGTTGATCTTTTTCTAAGTTTTATTGCAGTGCTGCCAATAATATTGGCAGTCAAGAAGGTGTAAGAATCTTACTGTTTCACACTAAACAGACTGAGCCTATAATTGTATTGGAGTCTGCAATTTTGTGTGGTTACAAGTAAAAGTATTTTCTTACCTAATTACTTGTGGACAGCTGTATAGTTGTCCACTATCTACAGGCACCCCTAGTGGGCGGCTTATATAATATCACCCATAAGTCACTCTGGTGACTTATATGCACTAGTTAGTAGCATATATGTTACTGTAAGAATCTACATTCTTACATTTGTGGTGGCAAGGTGGTGGTGAATAGAACCTTGAGGTCATTCTAGCTGTGCAGCTTGGGATGGCATTGGTTTTCTTTTCATTCATGATTCAAATTAACGGATTGTGGGCCAATGCATGTGCATGGCAGTGGACGATTCCCTTCATGTAACTTTTTAACTGTTCTTAATTCACCCATAGCCATGAAGCTGGAGCCACTCAGGAACTCAGTTGCAATGGTTTTGAAAAGAGACCAATGCAAAAATACAGACATCAGGTAGGCCCCATCTATCTGAGGGGATATTTGCAAGATTTTCAGCTCTGGGAGTGTCCCCATGGCTATGTAACAGCTACCCTGACTTGGATTATATCTTAAGACTTAGCAAACTGCCATAAGTATAATCCCCACCCAATGTTTTGAGGCTTGAACAATACATGTATAATAGTTTCCAGGTGATGGGAAGGCTCAACATCAAGAAAGACCCATCTCTTTACTCACTGATGTGATATCACATCAAGAAAATGAACCACTTCACTTAGCAAATAGCCATGTGAACTCCAATATACTATTGCAGCTAGCATTAGCTAGCATTGGCTACTTGCCATAGCTGACCTAGCCTTTGGTTTGTTTTCCTGATGCACTGTCCTTATGGCATGTTCTACGTTCTATGTGACTAAGGTGGGAATTAAATATTTGAAATTTGTTCACAGGAGGAAATTGTACGCAGACTCAACTTGAAGATGGGGGTTAGGCTGACGGCTGCCCAAAATTTTGCAAAACCATTAGTGAAATTACCTTTTTCTCATCCAAAAAAAGTAACTCATGGTGTTTTATTTGGAGCAACGGCTGCCCAAGATGCCTGGGCACTTCCATGTAGTGACTAGAAGCTTGGATTGTGGATACTTTTAAAACACGTGAGTCCATACAGTTTCTTACACGTAAAATTACGTTATTCCAAAATCTACCTTTATCAAAATGCGGTAGCCAACCACCAAACATGAGGTATATTGCCAATGCCTCAGACTCAGCTTGTTTTCTGATGCTCACCACAGTTCCAAACCCTCAGTGTTGAGTGTCCCAGTCAACGAGTGTCTGCAAGCTCAGCCTCACCATCAACATGGAAGACTTGGATGAGCACCTCGAGTCCTTCATCCTCATCTTCAAGGACCGTTCCAGCCTCGAGACCTGGTGCACCTCATTGGTACCAAGGGGTTTTGCTTACATGGAGATGTACATCGAGATGAATATACAAGTCTTTTTGCAGGTGCTAATTCAGAAAAAATGCGATAATTTCACTTTCTCATCATTCATCCAGCCCCCCTTTTCCAAGCAGTGCAAACCGGGACTGCATCCCACCCAAAGATAGCCAAATGCTGACACACCTGCGTGCTCACCTGTCTCTTTCAGCGATCTATGACCAAGACACGTCTTCTACGAATCAGCCTTGTCAGTACAAATACAAGTGCAATGGAATGAGAAATAGACTCACCTGGTATGTGCTGGTATCTGCACTATGACTCGACTGCTAACTATGCAAAATAGTGAAACCTACACTGACTTTTGCAAGCCACACAAACAAAATGAAGCCAAGGGACATATTGATTGAAAAAGATGCGTGCACGTGAAGTCTGTGGATAGCCCAACAGAAGATTGGGTTTGGAAATGGCTTGACAGCGCAGACAAGTTCGAAGTGATATCATTGTGTGGATGGGATGTGTTGACTTGGAAGACGTGTTTGGGAATGCTAGAAACCAACGAAACAAGGTCAGCTTTGTTTGTTCTGAATTATGAATTGGAAGAACAGTGCGACTTACTTATAAACCTAGGAGCTCAAATGCGTCTTCTGTTCACTCAATGGAATTGTTGCTGCACAGACACTGCACACAAACTGGAACCATAGTGTAAAGGTAAGTTACAGCTCAAAAAAGGAATGAAAATAAAAGACTAATGAAGAACACTAGCGTTCCACTGCCGACGTCAAATTGAGACCAAAATGTCATAGACGTATGGTCCAAGCTCTAGGGATGGTGAGCAAGTCTGGCATAGTGGTGAACATTCAAACACTATGGCCTAGGGTTTGAGACAGACAGACACGTTGGGATCATGTTAGAAAATGCCAGAAAAGAGGTTAGCATCTGTTGTTTTGAATGAAGAGAACAACAACTTACTGCAACCTGTAGCATCTTGACTTGTTATCTGTGCGCATACCACAGAGAATGACTGCACACGAAGCAGGCATGTACAAGAACTAGAATCAAATGTTTGAAGGTGAGCTAAAGCTCAAAAAACATATGAAAATAGAAGACTCACGAAGAACAGTAGTGTTCTGCCTCCAGTGTCGGATCGAGACCAAAAGACTCTAGGCTGAATGTAGGCATTGAGCTCCTGCTGTGGCTGAATATTGTCATACCAAGACGGCAAAATGCTGGGAAACGAATGTAGGTTATTACTACTATTAGTCTGAAATCAGTTACAGTAATCATGTGACTTACATGTCAATCGTAAGATGCTGCATGCTCAACAGAGGGATTGGATAACCCACACGAAATCCACGAAGGTAAGTTGAAGCTCAACAAACAAACAAACAAAGGTGTAAGACTTACCAAGAACCTCAGTCATATCCACCACCTGTCTTGAGTTGAGCAAACGACGGTAGGTTGAACATTGTGGCCAGATAGTTGGAATGATGCTGAAAAACGAGCCGAAAATGGTCAGCATCTGTCAGCTGAATTGAGAGATCAATGTCACTTACAACTATGTGTCTGTGAACTATATAAATTATTTTGTAATATTCCCGCAAGTTGAAGTTGAGTCTAGCTGAGCTGAGCGGTCATGTGACTCATCTACCGTTGCCTTCCATAAAGTGTTTCGTCCGACTGTTTGACTATGTCAACAGTTGATGTTTCACATTCACATACTCGGTTTGACTTTGTCAACGGAGCAGTGAGAGAAACCACGCGACTAAGTACATCTGGTAAGCATTCGCTTTCTGGATGTCTCTGTTATCTTTCATTGATGGCATCTCCGAGTCGCAGACTCGATCGTGCAAAGCAGCAATAACACTCCAAGTTCCCGTTATCACTCAGGTGCATTGCAGAGCCATTCCAAGCCCACCATAATGAATGTTCATCCGCATTGCTCAGTGCTGGCAATAGCAATGGACTCAGGTATGCTAGGATGGCCTTTTCTAGTCCAACACTGACTTAACTTTGCTCTTTGTCCTAGTGCCCCATTACACAGCACTAGAACATCGTTACGGTACAATGTAAGACACACAACGCCCACATCTCAACATTATCCTGGACAGCACCATTCAAGAACCACCGCCGCATCACCATCATGTTTCTCTGCCAGCTATGGCTTCTTTGAAATGGAAGAATAATTCCATTGTTGAATGAACCTGGGTGGTAGGCAGAATTGAAGAGCTTGGATTGGGTGCAGAAGAGTAGCTTGGCTGTGTCGAGACAGGAAGGGGTATTAGGGTGAGGCTAGAACACGAATGAAGTTGGTGGGCACGAGTTCGTCCTTGAAATGAAGCCTGCAACTTACTTTGACATCACTGGCACCAGCAAAAACACTTATTACGTGCTCTCAACCCAGTGCATGATAGCACTTCAATGTGGGTACATGCACACAGCTATGCTGAAACTATAGTTGCAACGGTTAGTTCAAGCTCAAACAAAGAATGAACAGATGACATTTGCAGTATCGTCAGGTGTTGCTTCATTCGGTGTAGACTCAACTCCAGCTAGGTTGAATGACCCCAGCGGCACATGCAAGGTTCAGACTTCCACATGCGAGCCACGATGCAGACAGGTCGACTATCTCGTCCGATCTTTCTGATTCACCATCTGTGTCTGAGACACATCTACATTTCCACCTCATTCAAGAAACATTCCTCTTTATCATCTTATGGAACGTACAATCCATTTAGAATGTTGCCTCCCCGTGGCTAGTGAGTTTTTTTCATCGCTCTACCGGTGGACGTTTATCTTACTTTCTACTTCCCAGTCCTTGGTAAAGACTTCGGTCTGGGTGCATTAGGTATCTTTGAGTGCTTGTAAGTCGCAATATGAACTCCCTCTCAGAGCTCACTGTACAGTAGGATTGGAGCCGCAGTGCTCTTTTGCCATGGTCTCGGCATTTTTCCTCTTCTCAATTGGTTGCCTCAACATCCTCATAGTAAACTCCTATCTAAATTTTGGTAATGCTCTCCATCCACCATTTATGACAGGGTCGTATTTTCTGTGGCCAGTGAAGGTACAAGTGTTTGTTTACCTCTTGGAAAGAAAGCGCAAAGTCCATGTTGCCCAGCGTCATGCAAGACCTGGTCTTCACTCCTGCACCACCCTCACTTGTTTCCAATCTTTATAAGGACACTTTGAACACGCAGGACACAAACATTTCCAAAGTGGGTGAAAAGAAAGGCACAGGCTTCAGGTGCCAACTCAAGAGCACCGCTCTCACAGCCATGACGAGACACCCCCCCTTGCCTCAACCGCCACACTCACAGCACCTCCAACCAGCCCTGACATCACTGCAAGGCACCCCGGTGTAGGCCCACTTGCACTGGCGCAGGCCCACTTGCACTGCGCTGGTGCACGTGCCACGACGTCACTGCTCTCACAGCGACGACACAAGATGGGACCCCACCTCGCCTTGACAGCAACACCTCCAGCACCTCCAGTGGGTGGCACAAGGTGCGCCAGCACAGAGGCACAGGTGCACACGCCACGATGTCACCACTCTCACAGCGATGATGACACCCCCCCCCTCACCTCGACTGCCACACCCATAGCACCTCAAGTGGGCCCTGATGTCGCCGCAAGGTGCCCCAGTGCAGGCCCACTTGCTCTGGCGCAGGCCCACTCGCACTGTGCTAGTGCATGTGCCACGACATCGCCAATACCATTGCTGATGCCACTGCAGCCATTGACATAGTGAGGTGCGACTTCCCACAGAAATGTCGCACCTCACTACGTCACAAGGCACTGTCCAACTTCGCTGCTCTTTTTCCCATGCATCTGCTCTGCTCTTCTGCACCCACATCCCTGGGAGTTCACAGTCGATTGTTACCACTCGGCATACCAGCCAAAGGCTTGATCTTATCAACCTCGCTACTGCTCTAAGTCCCCAGCTACTCTTTATCCATTAGTGGCACTACAGTAGGCCACAGTTCACGCTAGTCCCTGACTCATTTCTCATTTTATTGTAAGGTAATCAAATCAAATCATGAGAAGGAAAATCTTAACAAAATGAAATAAACATGTTAGTCAGAACATTGCTGTGGTGAGTGCTTATGGTCACACTGAACATGTTGGGTGACTGAGTGAAATGACCTACATCCAGTGAACCAATCCTCCATCATGATCAGGAAGGACTATGGCTCAACTTTCAATAGCCATTCCCAGCTGACATGCACAGGGTGTGCTTCCAGTTTTCCACACTGTCTGTTGTTCCCTCCATCTTTACTTGTGTTCCACAACACTCATCCTGCATGTGAAATATGAGCCTACATACCACATTCATATGGTGGATGCTCTCAATAATCATACAGTATTGAGGATAAAGAGGTTTAGGAGGATATTGGAAACGTAGTATATATATAAACCATGTTTAAAACTATCAAAGAAATAAGTATAATCCACGCAAGTTAAAGAATGAAGAAGTTGGCTTTGACAAAACTTTCAGTCCTATACAAGAAAAGGGGGCATAAAGGATGATTACTTGACTGAAGTCGCTAGACTGACTATCCCAATGATTAGACCAAAGGTGAATAAATGCCAATATATCAAATAGTTAAAGCTACTCTGGTTTACTGCCTCCTACACAATCATAAAAAACAAACCGTCGACTGAAAAGTGTATATTATGGGTGCATATGGGCCGCAAAATTTGGTGCCACATGGAGTAGCTGAAGGTCAATTTTAAAATCCAAAAAACCACCACATTATCACATATAAAAATACTACAAAAAATAACTGTAACTAATAACTACTATCGGAATACAATCTGTAACTAAAAGTAACTTTAAGTACCCAACTGACCTCTAAAAAGACCGTGGGAATTCGGTGCCAGAAAGGTAAGAAATTTTGGAAATGTTCAAAAATTTGCGGTAAAGTTGCACACGAACAATTCTAACACCGCTAATGCTATGTAGGGAATCATAACTCCAACTACATTGGTCAATTTCATAGTGCACAAACGCAATGTTCCATGGCAGCAACCCAAGGGACAAAAACACACAACCCTGAACAGAAAAATTGGCAACATCATAATCATTAAGTAGAGACAATTGGAGGCTCTAATGATGACTTTGATCAAGCACATGCTATTTTTTCCCAAGCCAAATGGGGTTAAAAAAATTAGCAATAGATACAACAAGGATAGATAGATATGAGGAAGGGATCAAGATATAAGCACAAGGAACAGATACAAATATATAGCTCAAGATACTGAGCCTGACATGAATCCTGCGACATTTTGACAATGGGAGAAGACCTTGCAGAGCAAGGTAATTTGCCAGTATACATCTGAACCTGACTGAAGTTCCGTCAGATTCTGTTCTGATCCGATGAGATCATTCAGAGTTCTCACTGGGGCTGAAACAGGACCCCTGAAAATCCCTAGGTAGGGCATATCCCAGTCTGGGCGAAAATTTGGTCTTTTGAACCCTAATCCCTGATCTGGTCCAGGCAGATTTGGGTCAAAATGGACCTAAGGCCTGAGCTAAATGTCCAGGTCTTTTAGACCCAAACTCAACAGGCCGAGGTCATGTCCAGGTCACTTGACTGTGGTTACAAATTGTGGATCAGTTGTGGGTTGCTGGTCCATGTGCACTAAACTTATTGACAATTGTGGACCATGTATGTGCCACCTCGTTTTGGAACACGTGAACAAACGGCACCATGGAAGCATCAATTCAGTGAGGAAGAATGAGTGTAAGGAAAGGAAATCTTAGATAAGGTTAATATATTTTTAAATGAAAGAGTGTGATATGTCCTTAGAGCCTAGGAACCTACCTGGGGCAAAATTTAGGCTCTGAGGGTGCAACCTGGGCCAAAGTTTAAGCTCTAAGAGGCCTGAGGCAGCAATCTGGGCAAAATTTGAGCTCTGGAAGGCCTCAGGCCATGGTCCAGGCAAAATTTGACCAAACACTGGAGGCCTGGTCTAGTCTGGGCAGAAAGGCTCTAAAAGGTGTATTTTGTGTAGGTTTGGTACAAGCCGTCTTCCCGGTTCAAAGTCCTTTCAACTCTGTAAACTCCAGTGTGCCATCTGAGAAGAGGGTTGGAGCAATATACATCGTTTTGAGGGTTAGGTCCAGGCCTTCCTCTTGCAGCCACGCTTGGTCCACAGCTCAGTGACAAACATAAAAGTTATACCTGATATGTATGGTAAGTGGTTCCCCTACTCAGAATTGACCACAAGCAGCTGCTTGAAATATAATATAGCTCATGATGTGTGGGACTGCAGGTTGCTCTATCGAATGGATGATCATACTGCGGCCACAAATGTTCACGTAACACCCTATGATTCTAGGTACATCTTCTATGAAGATATCATGTTTTCTGCACCTAAAGCATCTGCTGAATATCTATGAACACATAGTAGTACTATCACCTCTTCACTACACTAGGTGCTGGATGCCTCAAGCTGGCACTAGAACCATTTGGAGAATAGTGCAAGTGAGGTTTTTATGAATATAAAAATATAATACATGATCCAGTATTCTACCTTCCTTAAATTAAGGCTTGAAATCATCTGTAACAGACATCTCTCATTGGTTTTGTGTTTGCAAACCATGTGTATGCAGTCATGTGACCATGCTCCCTGATTGAAAAATATGTCCTGACATCTACAAAGCATTTTATAGCAGGTAAAATTGCTTGGAATTGACATAAGATACCTTTGTAACATGTATTGTAATCATAATTTTTTTAATGTTCTAGGAACAACAGTTTGACCCCAAACAAGCCTGGAGATTCTCATCTCCAGTGAATGCTCTGATATGTTTTTTCTGGAGCATTTTTCATAATTCTGAGTTGTCAGTTACATTATTATACATATATAGCATGGTAATATACAAAAAAATTGTAAGGAAATGATTTGACCACCCCCAAACATCCCAATAACCTAATCCCCCTAGAGGCACCGATTGCTCCAAGCCTCTCCCCTGGAGATGAAGCGGAGCTTCAAGGCTTGCGCCGAGCCTATATTTTCGGGCAAAAATGGTCGGAATTCGGATTTTCAGGGGTCCTGGCTGGACCCGCGGCAACACGTGTATTACTTTATTACATAAGCAGTGAGTAGTGTTCTGCCGAAGTGTTACAACAAACCACTACTCAGTCTTTCAAGCTCTGGAGCGTCTCTGTACGCGCGAGGAAGTCATGTCGCTTGAACGATATGTTAGCGACAATGCTCTGAAGGTGTTTTCACTTCTTATTATGCTTCGATCTAAGCTTACGAACTACGTCCGTCCAATTTTTTTTGTAGTTCTTTCAAGTTGCGGACAGTAACATGGTAAATTTCATTCTCGCGGCGGGTATGTATCATTCACTCCTGCCTCCAAGTCTTTATCTCTTGACGATATATTCGTAGCTTCTTCTGCCAAAACACCAAATGCTCTCTTCGTTTCTCTGAACCAAGGAGGTCTTCCAGACACACCGGATGCTCATGGTTTTATTAATGAAGTCTTTAGCCGCGTTCCACGCAAGTCTAAACATAAACACTCTGATGGGAGTGTGGCTCGCAAGCAAGCTGAGAAGGAAGCCAAAGCACTCCGGGCACAACAATACGGTTTCTTGTTGGAGGAAGAAGAAGCCATACCGGTTTCGAAGGAGAAATGGAAGGGGAAAGAGAAGGAAAAGAGTGAACGAGATAAACGCGATAGGCACACGCGAAAGCGGGAGACAGATGGCAAGGACTGGGAGAGTGACGAAGAGGAACAGGCGAGAAAAAGGTTTAAGATGGATCATTTTCCTCGACAGAGAGACGATGATGTGGAATTTCCAGAGGATGAAGACGAACGGAGAGAAAAGGAGCGTCTAAAAGATCTTCGAGAGCGAGACGCATTCGCTGAACGCATCCGGCAAAAAGACAGGGATAAGACGAAGAAAGTTGTCGAAGATCATTCCTCCAAGCGGTCCGCGGGTGCTGCCGCCGAAGCTGCCCAACGACGGCAACTGGCAGACGATACGGCCGCGCGAGTAGCTGCTATGCCCAGCCTTCGCGAGCACTCACGTCAGGAATATTTGTCGAAACGTGAAATCCAACAGATCGAGCTCCTTAGAAAGGAAATTGAAGATGACGAGAACTTATTCCATGGGATGAAGGTTTCGAAACGCGAGCGACGAGATCTGGAATACAAGAAAGAAGTCCTTCGACTTGCTGAGGAACGGCTCAAAATTGATGATAAATATGATGGCTACCAACTTCCAGAAGATTACCTCACAGAGCAGGGAAAGATTGACAAGAAGAGGAAAGAGGGTGTTTTGTATCAGCGATATGAAGAAGCTCGCGATCAAGCCAAGGAGGGACAGTTCGTTACTGACATTGACCAATGGGAAGCTAGCCAAACCAAGCATTCCACGTTTAGGACTGGTGCAATGGACAAAATGGAAATAATGGAGGACTACGATTATGTTTTCGACGAGAGTCAGACTATCAAATTTGTGATGGAAAGAACCATGGAAGGAGAGGGATATATGTCTGCAAAAGACAAATTACTTGACATGCAGATTCGAGAAGCCGAGCAACGAGGTATGTGATTGAATATTTGACAACTAATTTTCTTGACCGAAAATTGCAGCTAAGACTATGGATGAAACACGCAAGTCACTTCCTATATATACGTACCGTGACCAGCTACTGGACGCAATCCGAGAGCATCAGGTTCTCGTTGTTGTCGCCGAAACTGGCTCAGGCAAGACCACCCAGCTGCCTCAATATCTTCATGAAGCAGGTTATACCAAGGATGGCCAGAAAGTAGGGTGCACTCAACCACGAAGAGTCGCTGCTATGTCGGTGGCGGCACGCGTTGCGGAAGAGATGGGCACTAAGGTCGGATATGAGGTTGGGTATTCCATTCGATTTGAAGACTGTACAAGCGACAAAACCGTTCTGAAATATATGACGGATGGGATGCTGCTCAGGGAGTTCCTTACTGAACCTGATCTGGCCGGGTATTCGTGTCTGATCATTGACGAGGCACATGAGAGGACGCTCAGCACGGACATATTGTTTGCGCTCGTCAAGGTAAACCTGTTATTAACGTTATCAACAATTATTTTACTCGCAATATAGGACATCGCCCGTTTTCGACCGGAACTACGTGTTTTGATTTCAAGTGCAACTATGGACGCTGAGAAGTTTGCGGAATATTTTGATAATGCACCTGTCTTTTACGGTGAGTATTATTTGATACCTCAGTCCCATGCTGACGGTGATGTTTTATTATCATAGTCCCTGGTCGTCGATACCCCGTTGATTTACATTACACTCCACAACCGGAAGCCAATTATCTCCACGCAGCTATTACAACTGTCTTCCAGATTCATACCACACAACCCAAAGGCGACATTCTTGTTTTCTTTACGGTAGGCCCGCTTTGTCTTTTTGAGGTGCGCTGTAGCTCACTTATTCCGTCGTTCATTGCAGGGCCAAGATGAAATTGAAACTGCACAAGAAAATCTTCAGGAGACTGCACGAGCTTTGGGCAACAAAGTGGCGGAATTGATCGTTTGTCCTATTTACGCCAACCTGCCGAGTGACATGCAGGCCAAAATTTTTGAACCCACACCCGAGGGTGCTCGGAAAGTTGTCTTGGCCACAAACATTGCGGAGACATCTATTACTATTGATGGGGTTGTCTTTGTAATAGACCCTGGCTTTGTTAAACAGAACTCGTATAACCCGCGAACCGGAATGGCATCTCTTACTGTTGTCCCTGTAAGCAATCACCATGCATGCTCCTGCCAGCGATTAAGTCAAGTTCGCTAACACTGAACTTAGTGTTCGCGTGCCTCTGCTAATCAGCGAGCAGGTCGGGCAGGTCGCGTTGGACCTGGCAAAGCTTTCCGCCTTTATACCAAATGGGCGTATGCAAACGAGCTGGAGGAGAACACAGTACCTGAAATTCAACGGACGAATCTTGGCATGGTTGTTCTCATGCTCAAGTCTTTGGGGATCAACGATTTGATCGGGTTTGAGTTCATGGACCCTCCGCCAGGTGAAACACTCATGCGTGCCTTAGAGTTACTCTATGCTCTTGGTTCGTTGAACGACAAGGGCGAGCTCACAAAGTTAGGTCGCCGGATGGCCGAATTTCCCCTTGATCCGATGCTCTCTAAGGCGGTTATCGCGAGTGAACAGTACTCTTGCACTGATGAGGCAAGTCATCACACCGGGTGACATTTTAACCCACTCATTTCCTCTCATTCACAGATTCTCACCATCATTTCCATGTTGTCGGAGTCATCGTCGCTGTTCTATCGTCCGAAGGACAAGAAACTACATGCTGATCAGGCCCGACAAAATTTTGTGCGCGCCGGGGGCGACCACTTTACATTACTCAATGTTTGGGAGCAATGGGCAGATACTAACTACTCTCAGCAGTTTTGCTACGAGCAATTCTTGCAATTTAAAAGTCTCAGCCGTGCACGCGATATTCGTGACCAGCTGGCTGGCCTTTGCGACCGCGTGGAAGTGGTGATACAGTCGAATCCCAACTCAAACGACATTGTGCCTATTCAAAAGGCATTGACTTCGGGATACTTCTTTAACACGGTATGCCAATGCACACGCTATACCAAACCGATCTTACCATAGGTCACTCTTAGGCTCGACTTCAAAAAAGTGGCGACTCGTATCGCACTCTCAAAACCAACCAAACTGTGCATGTCCATCCATCTTCTGGTCTTTTCCAGTTCCAACCACCAGTGCGATTTGTGCTATACTATGAGCTAGTTATGACATCGAAGTCTTATATGAGGTGTGCCTCATAGTTATACAGTCATAGGCCTTCTGATCTGTGGCGATTTAGGCAAGTCATGGAAATAAAGCCCGCATGGTTATTGGAAGGTGCGAGAATTTGGTATATCACCTTGAATGGATGCTAACAATACATCAATTGAATAGTGGCACCACATTTCTTCAAGTCAGTAATCTTGTTTCGCTGGAACTTTCGTGTCTCTTATATTCACACGTTTCCAGACCTGCAGACTTGGAACAATTGGCAACTGGGGACAAAAAGATGCCAAAGGGTGTCGGCTTGGCGGGAGAAAGCTCAAGACTGTAAACGTACACTACGTTACACTGTATCACAACATTAACAATCATTCTGGGACAGTCACCCTTGAATCTCCACCTTATTTTTGCTGAAAATGTATTTAGTAAGACTTAACCTCTGCCGATACTGTCATTACGCACTAGAAAGCGACATGATCTTTGATTCTGGCCGCTGCATCCGAGGGCTCCGGATAGTACCTGGGATTCCAATGGGTTTTCGCCTCATCACTGGGAAATAGTCTTACCAAGCCACATCTTTCACAACTTTGCCATTGGCATCAACATTGAAGTAACGGGCGGTGCTGCCAGGTTGCAGGTTTATATCGTTTCGTGCGCTTGTAAGCACATAGATACTTACCCTTTCCAAGGGCAGACGGAGCTATATTGGGATCAATAATGGATTTAAAGAAGTACGCGTGGAAGTAACTAACGTGGTTGAGGAATCTTTTGTCAGAAGGTTTGAAACTGAAGTGGGGGGGAAATAATGATTATTTTCCACTACAACGGTGTTGCTGGAACTGGAAGAGTTTGTAAATATTTCACCGCTACTGTGATTTCTAAAAGACCTCAAACTCACTCTGCGAGCACTACTCCGTTCAATACGACTTTGACCATGGCGTTAATTGTAAAAGAAGAAATGCTGACAATAGAGCTGACCCCACCTAACATTTTGGCGCCTTAGCTAATTTTCCCGCGCGTCGCTCATCGATTGGACCACACCTCGTTCATTCCATCGATAGTACAATAAAAATAATGTACACAAAAAGATAAAAACCGTCGCCATCGTCATCAAACGTCATGTACAATTCGCCTTCTCGCCTCAAGCAGTCTCCAGACAGCCTCGTGCGTCCCATTGTTGAAGTTATTTCACGGTCTCAGCCTCCTTGGCTTGACTGAGGCGATTACAATGTCAGCTTCATCCTCATTCCTGTCCCTTCCGTGAGGCCAGATGTTGGTCTGAACATGCCGTTTGAAGCTGGATATGTCGACAAATTCACAGCCGCACCCATTGACAGGGCATTGTAAGCAGTATTCCTTTGCAATGCTCACCATCTCGGCTGATTTGAGGATGACGCAATTCTCAAAGTCTGGAGTGTTCTTGTGGAGTTTGATCACCGGAACTGCGTGGCAGTTCAGCCAGTGATTTCTTCATATTCTTGTCACTACCCTTTGTCTTCTTGTCCGACAGGTTTTTTGACTGTTTCGTCGCGGTTTTACAGCGCAACCCATTGGAACCAACGTAGTTGCACTGGCCATCTGCGTGGAGGAGTGCCGCATCAAAGTACTCTGGGCCTACGGGAGGGATGGTCCTACGGCGCGGCTCAGGGTTATTCGTCGCTTCACGGACACTTGTCAGCACCTGCCTCATTTCCCAAAGGGGGAAAAACTGGATTGAAAATTCCTGGTACAATTTGGTTTGGATTTACAAGGGTTACCCAGTAAAATTAATTGAAGTGTCGAATATTTCCAGCCTAAACAACTGGGATTAACAGTTGCATTGTTACTGCAAAACCCAGTAGTATCTATATGGGAAACTCAGGTATAATTATTTGGTTTCCCAGTGAATCTGTAACTGGGTTGGCCCATTTATTTTTAACGGCAGATTTTCCCGCAGTGGTACTTATCCTCTACTGCTGCATAATATACACTCCAAAATGTCTGCAGATGAGCAAGCAATGTCTGCCGTGAGGGCACCCCGGCTGTTCCAGTCTTCTATCATATTGTTATTAGTCCATCCGTCTGGACACTCTGATAGCACTTTTTCACCCATTTAGACTCAAGGCTGTAGTACATTGCTTGGTGGTACAGGATTTAAATAGACAGTAAAATCATCAATACTCGACCATCTCATCCCTGAAATCAACTTTCAATCATCTCGGTCCAATCAAACTGCCTATATTTGACCTTGAAGGTCGAAACTCTTTCTTTGTTTGAGTAGAGGTCGATTCGTCTTGGACGCCGCCAGCGTCGTGGTTCAACATCCAACTGATTGCCAATAATCTCTGCAGCAAAATACCTGGGAGAACCGGTTAATCAGTCTGCCAAATACTGCCAGATATAATCTCACTGCGGGAACTCTCCACCATCCTTTTGCCCTTCGTCAATAGCGCCATCTGTTTCGCCACGTCCTGCAGCGTCATCTATCCCTTCTATAATGTGACCGTACCCTTTCTCGCCTTTATGGTCCCATTGCACCATGAAATACGGTAGATTCGGCACCATCGCCCGTCTGAACCCACCCGGACGTGCAGAAAAGTCGATGAGCTTTTTGTGTTGAGACCATTCGCTTTCGGACTGTAAAATGGATTCCTGTAACCAGATAAATCAGTTTTTTTAAACAAGACCAAAAAGCAGTGCTTTGGGGACCTTGAAGTAGGCAGGCAACATTTCGAAAATGTCCCAAGGCACAGGGACGCACTCAATATAGCTATGCTTCTGCCATTTAATGTTGAGAACCGTCTCATAGAAAACTACTCCCTTGTCCTCTTCAGCAAACATGCGCATCAAACATTTCATAAAATTCTAAAAGCCTTAAGTATCGGTTGTACTTCCATTTGAGGGAAACATTCTTACCCGAATTTCGTCCCACAGGTCGTCATCACCCTCCAGCGTCGATAGATGATGCTGAATAGGTACTATATGACAATGACCTTCGACCAGCTCTTCGTACAGCGGACATGCCAAATAGCAGCGAGTTGCCATGGCAATGATAGGGGCCTTGGGTGGTGAATCGTCTTCACCATAACAATGGTGACACGATTCGAGAACCTTTTTTGTGCGAGCATAATCTAAAGCAGCTCCCATCAGTTATGAAAAGCAGATGCTGAATAACATAGCACCATTGATGGCGAATTGTCGTTTCATAGCATCCGAGCGCATCTTCTTGCGCCCCAGCTTCTCCGCATTGTCATCCATGTACTCCAGGTTGTCCTGAATGGGTGTGCGGCGGTGCATAAATGGCTGTGATTGGAGACCTCGCTTGGTTAACGTACCTGGAACTTTCCATCACCCATAATCGCTCGCGCCAGCTCAGCATCCAAATCCTTTTGATCCGCCATCCCACCTCCAAGTTTTTCCTGTCTGAGCATATCTCCAAGGGTCGTGCTGTCATCGTCAGCATTGTATCGAATGAAGTCTCCTGTTTTGGGATCGTAATTCTCCACCTAGATCAAACATGATCGAAAACGAAGTGTGTGTACTATATTTTGAACATACCCGACTCCTTTTTTTTCGATTGCCAGAAAGGCGTTCTGTGTCATTGTTACCGTGGCCAACATCATACAATCGGCCTCTAGCATCCATTGTGGGTAAAACTTCGACTTGCGTTCTAGTTTCTTGCCGACTCTGCGTTGACACGCCGCCGCCGTGCGCTTTTACCACTTCTTCGTCGTACTCTTGCTCCAATCGCTCTGCATCGGGGCTTCCCATAAGTTTTGCTCTCAATACTTTAGCTTGGAGCTTATTTAGTTCCGCTGGGGATAGTCCCGTGGACCTCGCATATCCAATAATAGGTGGTGTCATGACCGTGGGTATAGGCGTTAAAACAGAAGACGCTGTAGCAGGTGACGAAACTTCAGAGGGCAGGCGTAGGGAGTCTAGACGTCGGTTAGCGGGGGGAGCGCTTCCCCGACCACCACCAGAGGTGGAGGGTGTGTTGTGGTCCGCTCCAGGTCGACGGAATGATGAGCTGCGAGCTACGATTGCCGCAGAGCCAACTCCAGAGAACATATATTGCTGATCCCCATCTTTCCCCCTCTCCATTCTCTCTCCCCCACCTTGATCTCTTCTGCTTCGCAACGTTCGTCTGGTCTCTCGTTCATCTAAGATCCGTCGCTCCGCTTTGGCTTCCTCGAAGGCTTCTAGAGTTCCAAATTTGTCCAGGGCGATCTCTTCTACAGATTTATTCTCTTCCTCGGCCGTCTCAAAAACTCGACGAAGCTTCATCATGCGCCACTGGGATCCTGGTCCACCTGGAGTCGAGGGCCTTGACTTTGGAACATTGTATTCATCGATAGTCTTGCCCTCTTTTAAGTGTGGATTGATTTCTCTGGAACTAATGAAGAACTGTATGAAATTTATAAGTATGGGGTGTTCGTAACAATACAATAGCTACATACTTTATCGGGATCAGGACGTTCCTGTGTCTCTTTCCGCTTCTTCTCTAAACCTAGCGATGAAAAAAAGTCCGCAGGTCCATTCTGCGAATGTCCAGTAGGAGATGCAGTCAAGGTTTCCTCGCCTTTCCAAAGCTTTACACCAGGTGATGCTTCGGAGACATTAGGCTCCGTGCGGGGCATCAGCATCCATTCATCCCGCTTGGCACAACTCCCGATAGTTCGATCAGAGGGAATAAGGGGATCTGTGTCAACAGTAAATGCTCGTGAGGTCAATTTCAAGCTTTCAGCAGTAGGGATATCCTGTGCGACTATCTAGGAAGGTCGGTGTTACGTAGAACTTTAGTGTGCACTTAATGAACCAATCATACCGTTTCGCCATCGATATTTTTCTCAATCCAGACATCCTCGTCATCCGCGTCGATGATCTTCACATCTTTTCTCTCATGTTTCCGCTTGTGTTTCTTCCGCATATGATCATCATTTCCTCCCTTATACCGGAGACCTTTCTTGTGTTTATGTTCTTCGTGGATTGCGTCTTCCCGGACCTGGACCCGTTTTCGAGAAATATGCTTGTCGTCAGGCATCAGTGACGTCACGTGGTGACTTCATCACGTGGGTTCAATCCAACTACCCAAGGTGAAAATACATTTTATTTATTTATTTAATTCCTAGACTCCACAAAAATCGCTACGGGGCCAGAAATTTGAAAGAAAAAAAAATGGGGGAGGAGCTTGTGGTACCCAGGCTCTATGTATTCTGGGACTGTTCCTTGAACTCAAAAGTACTTAGGAGCCACACGACACCACCACGATAACACCATCTCCTTTTCACGATCTCCAATTTTATGGGTTATTTCCTCCACAATGGCTTTTCCAAGTTCGGATTTCCCTCTTTCGCCGAGATTCCTAAACGCATTTTGAATTTGCAACAGCACCCGTGGCAGAAGTAGGGGTGGAGCACAGGAAACGAGCGACACCAACGTCAGATAAAGATGCATCAAATCACCATCAGGTGAATGTGATGTAACAGCATGAATATGCATGAACAAAGCGTCGATGCAAAGCCACGCAAGGGCGTTATCTTTACCGACTGAGGCGCTTCGAAGCAAACTAGAGTATGCCATCCTCAACTGCGAGACGTTCAACTTATTTTCGGAGGAGTTCTGTGTGCCAGAATCAAGGGACCGAAACGGTGTAATGTATTTAAAGCAAACCTTGAGTAGTATCTCCACATAAAATGGAATAAGTCTTTCTGCGATGCTCGTTCCCGCCCCGACAATGTTGTTCTCCATTTTCTGGGAATGAGCGGAAAAAATTGACAACATGGCAGAGTGTGCAGATTCATATGTCTCGCGATGTTCTGTTGTAGTTAGGTATCTGTTTACGAGTGAGTAAAAACCAAAGAACACGAACTAATTAGCGTACGGATGACAAAACGGCACAACATTGTTTTCAATGACTGTATCATTCAACGTAAGCATCAATTGCTCCACCATTGTAAGTAAATATGCTGTTTGGGACTGCCGGGATGGATGGTCCAAAACCAACCGCGATTCTGTTACCAATTAGTCTTCGAACCACGTCATATAAGCAAACCGACCTTGCACGCGTAATATGAGTTCCTTTACGAAAGTATTACTGGTTTGAGGATTTGGATCAGTCGAAAGGATGTCCAAGGCCATGTAGAACACGCGCTTCAGCTCTTTGAAACCTTCACCAGAAGATGTGACGCCCCCAAATTGGGATATCACAAAGGATAAGTGATTTAAAGAACGCAGAACTGAGATTGCGATTGTCGAAGAACTGTAGTCAGAGACATATGCCAATGGAGGTGGCCGAAGGTATTGGATTGATGAGAGTATCGACTGGGATACCATCAAATGCGTAAAGAGCAATGTTTTCAGTACTTTCCATATATTTGTTGTCAATTCCCTTGTGGCTAATTCTGCGAGAGAGATTATATTAGGAGCTGTCGGGACATAAGAATTGGACTCTGAATCACCAATATCTTTTTCGGTATTTGTGTTTGCCAGATGACTTCCGTTCCAGTCCAGTTCTACTTTGGAGGTGACACATTCTAGGTCTTCAGAAATGGATTGAAACGTCCGCCAGGCTACTTTAGGTGTTTTACCCGCTAGGAGAGAAAGACAGCGCGACTGTAGCTTCGCCAAAGAGGCCACATCTTGATAAACTGCAGCTTTGCTAATCGCTTCAAGTGTACTCGCTAGACTTGACTCGGGCTAAATAAACAGTATATCTATAAGTATAGATTTAATTAATGGTATCTGGTACATACTGAGATGGATATCTTCTCTTCCTTTCCTCGGCTAATGCTAGTCGAGAGGTGAGACAAGAACTCGCCAGACAGAAATGCATCCTTAATTCCCCCCTGAATTAAACGAATCATGACCTGAGTCTTCACCGTTAATCTCGTGCATTAAAAAATAGAAATAGACGTACCGAAAGATCCAGAGCTAATAGTTTTCCCGTCGCTACGAAAGGCAATACAGAGTACGCAGAATACAAGAACACTGGACCATTAGCTACGTCATATGAGTCTCCGTTTTACGAGCCCAGTATCATAAAACCCTCTCACATTCTGTTCTTTCAACCATGAATTCCTCATTCCACATATCTTCAGTGGACGAGGTCACTTCCAGCATTTCGGCGCATGCAATGACGATCTGTCCTTCCAATCTTTCTTTCAATCCACCAGGGAGGCCATCGGGGACCAAATCATTGTGTCCAATTAGAAGACCACCGAGAATTGCAATTCTCAGCTGTGGATTTCCACGACTCACACCCTTCAACACAGCGCTAACCCACTCTGCAAGCATGTCCTTGCGACTTCTTGCGAACCACACATCCGCATCGTTTTGAAGAATTCTGTGTTTCACATGGATGGCAGAACGATACACGGCGGTTAATGAGCGTATGTTGTGAACTGACAGGGGTTGCCATAAAGATGACGAAATAACGAAAGCGGTCAGCTGGGTCGGGTGGGGAAGCGTGAGCTGCGCAAGGTAATGTGGTAATGCAGAGAAAACTGTTTGATGTGAAATACCAGAGCCCTGCCGGAGGTGAGTGAGAAGGTTCGTGTACGCATAATCAACGGTCCCCAAAGACATTCCGATGTTGAGGAGTTCGTCTACATGACATGTGAAACTAGCACCCATATGGACCCGCATGATCCATTGCTTTCTTTCAACGCGTCCTTCGCAGACAACGAACTCTTTAACCTTCATCTAAGATAACTCAACAAGATGGTAAGGATTCCCCCACCCAGCGCTCCTACTGCTCCTGCAACCCACAGGTCTCGATCCCGCGCCGTTTTCGCAGTCTTCTCTACTGATGGTTTTGGATCATCACTGACTAGCATACTTACTTCACGATCCACGGGTATCGTCTGTACCGATGCGCCAGAAAGCTCCGCAAGAACCAACTCCTGTTTCTCAAAATGCTTTGCAAGTTCATGCATACCTTTTCCTAGCATTTCGCGATTCTCCAATGAAAGCTGCTCTATTCGCTTCTCAAACGTCTCTGCCAACCTTCGGCGCTTCCACGGCTCCACAACTAAGATGGCAAGGATGAAGACGCCAATATTGACGCCAAGTGCAAGTAATGATCCGTACGTTGACGCACTCCTGATTTTGTCGCTCCATATTTGTTCCTCGTGATAGCGATTGAGAATTGTGCGCATGAGCTCATTGAACTCACTCTCCACTTTAGCTTCAGCCACCTCGACTTGAGCTTTCGCATCGACCTCTTCCTGCTCGTACAGATGGTCCTCCCGAACCAGCGCGGTGAAACGACCCACATCTGAGTCAGTCCAGCTCGACTTGCGCTGTAGCAGATCATTGACATCCCGTTGCGAATTTGAACGTCGCGTAACCGCCATCTCATAGGCTGCTTTGGTGTCGCGTGCCGCTTGTCGTTTAGCAATTATAGAAGCCTCTATATAACATGTAAATTAGACTATGTCTTGTTACTTAACCAGAGATACTGTACCAGTCTCAACGACCTTATGTTTCAACTGTTCGATATGTTCATAGCCTGTGACCCTGTTCAATCGATCCCCGAGCTCGGCGAGGCTCAGAGTCGCAGCTGAAGAAAGCGAGGTAATTCGTTCCTTGACGCGGTCGCGGATTGAGTCCAATTGAAAGGAAGATAAATATTGATCATTGGCTGGTAGAGGTCCAGTACGAGGGCGTTGTGGGTCCGTCGAGACTCTCCGAGATGTGGGCGGCGAATTGAGGCCGACGTCGTCCTGAAGGTTTGTCACACGCAGAAGACGTATTCGTACAGGGCGCGCGCGAAGAATGGGACCAGTGGCAACGGTCCAACGTGAAGGCATACTCGGTGTCGTCACGTGATTGTCATCGCGCTGTGACGCACTCCCAAAGTGAAACTAGTCTGAGTCTACACACGACTAGTAGGTGTCGCAACTCGCTCATAAGAAACGATGTGGGTCTAGGTCAATATACAAGCAAAACTCCCAGGTTTGTCAATAAAAGACATCAAGCATACAAGAAAGGAGAGGAGAGGTAAGGATTGGCATCTAACTCCATACATCAAGCATTAACCGCGAACGTTCCTTCAATAGTTTAACAGCCTCTGCACCTTCCTTCTCTGCTGATCCATCCTTCGCTTGTCCTAAAATGAGCGCAAGTTTCTCCTCTACCGAGTGGGCCATGCTCTTCGCATCACCACAAATGTAAACATAGGCCTTCTTGTTGAGAATCGCGTCCGCTATGTGCTCGCGATCGTCCCAGACGAGGTCTTGCACATAAATCTTGCTTCCATCAGGTTTGTACGGAGGCTCGCGAGAAAAGGCCACGTGGAATGCGAATTTATCGCCGAGCTCAGCCTCATACTGTGGCCATTCCTCCTTGTATAAGAAATCTTCCGTGGATTTCCGGCAGCCATAGAAGAGGGACATGCGACCCCAATCCGCAAGTGCTTCTTTGCCGCCTTTCTCAACAGTACGACGAGCAAGAGC
Source organism: Ramaria rubella (assembly GCA_015039355.1). Lineage (NCBI taxonomy): Eukaryota > Fungi > Basidiomycota > Agaricomycetes > Gomphales > Gomphaceae > Ramaria > Ramaria rubella. The sequence continues at coordinate 106,299 of MU134373.1, read as the reverse complement.
CATACGCTCCTGAACAAAGCCTCGAAATGGCGCCACACCCTACGAAATCAGCAATCAGTGCGCAAAAAAATTCTATATAGAAAACTACTGACGGTGCCGGGCCCGATCATAATGATGGGGCTCTTAGGGTTAGTTGGCAGACGAAAGGTCGATCGTCGAACATGCACTGGGACCTTGTAAATTGTCTCCACCTTGTATGCTCCTCTAGGGCCCGTAATGGCATAGGAAGGCGTGCTGACGTGAGCAGGGGCGGTCGAACCAGGTTCCATTATGAGGGGCGCATGCTCTGCATTTGTGGCGTATTTCAAATTCAGGAGGAAGTTTGAACCAACTCCGTAAACCCATCTAGCTTGAGTTTTTGGGTTATCGATGGATTGGTATTTTAAAACCACAGCAGTTATATGGATGGAAGTAGGGTGAAGCTTAGGAGATGAGGAGATGGAGAAATAGCGCGGCTGGAGTCGTGAAACATTAGAGACAATCATATCGAAAGGAATCTTCCAGGCAGTGGTATTTTCCGGTGTCGGAGGGACTTTAATGTCGTTGCCAGCAGCGAGCTGAAGGACCTCAGCAAGTTTGAGGCAACCGTTACCAATGATGTTGGCATAAAGAGCCTTGTCAACGCTCAAGCCACGGAGGAATTCCTCGGCCTCAGGGGAAGGCGCATATTTAGCCAAGTTACCAAGAATCTGCCGACCTGCCACAGCGTTGATGTCGATGTAGTGTCGCAAAACGGTAGCATAAGTAGTGGGAACGGGGAATGGCACCTTCGCAAGAGCGGGATCGAGAGATTCGATACTGATGACTGCGTCGCGACGTTCTGGCGAGCCAAGGCCAAGTGCGCATAAGAAACGGTCGACTTCGACTTCAGGGTTGGATGGCCACACTCCCACGTGATCTCCATGTTGATAGTTGATACCAGATCCTTCAATATCGAGCTCAAGATGAACGCAATTGCGCTCAGTACCAACGGCAAAAAGGTCCCTGGATACAGTGATGGGAGCCGCGAACGGATTCTTGGCATCATGGATACCTTTGGTCCTAGTGAGGGCACGAGCAGAGAGTTCGCCTAGAAGAGCATACTTATAATGGGAAAATATAAATAATTGTTTATGCAGCTCACCGAGATACACCTTCTCAGGAGGGTGTGTATCCATCTCAGTTACAGCGAAATCGGGCGTATCACCACCACCGCCTTCCTCTACACTCATCTCAGCAGCAAACGCGGCCCACATTGGCTCCTTCCATTCTAAATAGTCCTCCTCCATGCTTTTGTCATCATCACCCTCGCCGCGTTCGCCTATACGTTTGGCACCGGCATCGGTAAGTGATTTGTCCATCTTGCGAGCTATTTCATTGTAATGTTCGTAAGTCCTGTTCCCCAAGCCGAACATGACATAGCGCAGCCCCTCGAGCTTGTGCTCGCCATTGGAGAATGCAAAATCATCTTCAGTGACATTTTGCAGTAGTTGAACGGCGTTATCTGTGGGCTCTCCTTCACCATAAGTAGCCATCACAAATATGACGGCGCAATCTTCAGGGACCTGATCCATATTTTCGAAATCATATTCTTCTGGATCACACACTAGAGATGCGAGACCAAAGCGAGATTTGGCTTCCTTAGCCAGGCGAATAGCATACTCTTCAGCAGTACCTGTTTGCGAACCGTAAAATATGGCAAGGCGTTTGTTCTGTAGAGCAGAGTCACAGGGGTAGCGGCAGAAGGGACTGGTTACGCACGCCTGTCTTCATTTTAGTTACGAAATCTCTTGGGTCACCCGACCCATTTGCAGTGGCTTTCGTAGCCACCGGCGGCAGCTTCTTGCCATCTGAACCAGAAAAGATTGAGCCTCTAAAAAGATACAGAGCTGCAAGAACGATGCCAAGGGCGAGTACGACAACGTCTGAGGATGGAGAAGCCATAAGTCTGCGAACTGACTAAGTCTACGTGGAGTTAAAAAAGGTGTCACGATGGCGTGCAAACTAGAGATTACGGAGAGTATGTTAGTTCACGATCCGTAGACAAAACGTGAAGATATACGACAAGCCGTTCAATGAAGTCGTCAACAATGGGGTTCTTATGCGCCCAAGAGCGCAGGAATAAGCGAAAAACACTCACATCTAAGTAGAGGAGGGGTAAGTAGGAATGTACACGACAGCAGACCGGGTGGCGGACTCTGAATTCACTTGCGATTATCGACAACTCCGTCTATCACAGCCGAAGCTCCGTATACCGTACCCTTTCAGGCCTGAGATTCCACAGGCTTCCATCCTATTCCACCTGAGTTTCACCCTGATTAGCGTTTGTGCCACCGGAGAGTGTATCCTCCGACGGCTGCACCCTTTAGCATGCATTCCCGGACGCAGCAGTCTCTACTTATGGTGCCATGCCGACCGTATTTTTGAGGCGATTCGCGTCTGTGCTTCCACGTATACTTATAGCACATACATGACTTCGGGAATGCCGGCCAGCAGCGCATAATTGTGCTTACGGGATCCGTTCGCAACCGGCTCTCAGAAGCAAGAATCGCAAAAGCGCCTCCCGCCAATGCCAAATGTACCTACTTATTAGATAACTTGCTTACATCAATATCATATCTGGGCCCCCGACATTGAGCTCTTCGCGAGTTCCCCAAGCGGGATGTTTGGATGGGTCAGAACCAAGTACCCGCATTCGCTCCGCTTCCTTACTGTCATACCCAAATTCGTAGCTGTACCATTCAACGGCTAAATCGGCCCATTGTTGGGCAGCTTTAACGCTAGGAGTCGAAGCATTTGTTAGCTTCAATGAAGGTACAAATAAATAAGAAACGAACTTACTTTTGGTGAGCTGCTGCAATTTTCACAACATCTTCAGCTAGTCGGCCGCGTCTTTCAATTAGATCAGTACTCTTGATGTCCAGCAAGCCGGGATAAGGAGGAAAGGCTCACCCGCCCCAATAACTCTCTTTTTCTCCGAGTGCCCACACCCGCTTTGCCAGCCTGACTGCCTCTCTTCCATCTACGTCACTCTCTTCCCATCTCCCAAACCTGGTTTGAATGGTTGCCATGGATGAGAGTCGAGTATCCGACCTGTCTGCATCTCCTGGCGATAAAGAGCATACGCTGCACGAACAATCGAAACCATAGACTTCAAATAATTCGGCCCTGTAAAATTAGAAAAATTTGAACGCTAGACCACATTGAGATACGCTTCAAAGCGACTCACTGTCGTGTTTTCCGTGGGCGTTTAGTGTCAACGTATTCCCTGAGAATTTCCTATTCACAACAAGTCAAACGTCCATTGATTCAGGATCCAGTGCGCCACATACTTCGCCTTTTTTGATATGTCTCAGTGCATGAACGACTGTAAAAGTGAGGGTGAACAGATCAAGCATAAATCAATTCTTTTACCTAATATTTCTTCTTCTCCCCTCCAGCTGTTGACACTATTGAAGGCTTTCGAGCACCCGTGATTGATGCGCGAGGTCAAAGGAAATACACCCATCTGATCGTCGCGCATTTTAACTGAGTTGGTCTGAAATATGGCCAACAGCTTGTCAGAAGAATTGTATTTTAGGGGATGAGAAAGTTCCAGAAAACTGGAGCGTGATGTGATATTAAGACCCGAGACGGTAGAGCGAATGTGCGACCCGAGGTCCTCGAAGGCTGAAAGCGGTGGAGCTGTGACGTGAATATTACAGTTCATGTTTATGAATGATAATACATACTTCTGGCGCGAACAATGAACAGCGGAGTCTCCTTAAAGATCAACTCTCCTTGCTGCAAGGACTTCTTCAGACATTCTTCACAGTATAGTGCAATGGTGTGCGTTGAGTGAGGTAATGATGTACTTACAAGTATGTCGCGTGTTGCCACCAATCCTTTACCGCGATCGGTTAGGTTCACAAGCTTGAAAGGCGAGGCGTTGCGTGCCAATCGAAAGTTGTCATAATACCTGGAAGCAATGAATGTAACCACGACAGCCAAAAAAATGCGTATCAAAATGTTCTGGGTGTATGGCATGGTCCTTATTACAGACTTGTCATACGGCCCGACTTGAAGGAGCAAGAAGTGATCCCGCTATGCTTGACAGCTCAAGTCACAATATTATTGCTATTGGCCAGTCAATAGTTACGAAGTGTGACAGGCGTCCGTGCCCATGTCACGCAGCACTGTATGAACGCGTCGCATCCTACAGAAGACGAGCGCTCCTTCTTTGAGAAAGAGCGCGAACGACTCTCAAATGAAATAGCTCGGGTATGTATCTTTATACCTCGAATTCTTCCAAGTAATCACGCTCACTCCCACCAACGACGTAGGATTTTGAAGAACTGATTTCGTCCACCAATATGTTAAATCGGAAGCTGGAAGATGTCGTCGGTATGCGCAAAGAAATCGATCCTATTGCAGATCTCTGGAGCAGCTTCTACCAGCTCATGAGGGAACAGAAACCAGACGTCGAGTTTGGGCCAGATGGGCAAGGGATACCAGGGACAGGAGGTCATGTCGTGTCTACATCAGGGGAGCCCAGGAACTAAACCTAAAAGGCAGGCAGCAATATGGTATGCATTCCTACAGGCATTTCGATTCTCAAGGCGCTTCCGTTTAGATTACCAACAGCTTCAAGCTTGACGTCTGCGAGTTGCTTCTGTTTAACCATGATCATTACGGACGGTTCTCCGCTGCATCCAGGACCTGCTTAAGACAGTGTTTAGGACGTGGTCATAGCCTGGAGTGTTTTGTTATATATCGATTTATGTCAAATTCTAGAAAGATGTGCGAGAATGTGCCAGTGGATTTTATAAGACAACTCTCATCAACAAAGTCCTTACAAACTCTTATTGCGCGTGAGGATGTTTGAGTAGCTCATTTACTAACTTTACTAACATACTCACTTGTTAGTAAGTTGTATAGTAAGTTAATTGTATGTGTACACCTTATCATGAAGCAAGCAAGCAAGGTCTGCTGCAGGGGGCACCTGTTCTAGTAAAGGTACTTAGCGTGAATTTGCCAGGTTTTGCCAGGTGAACAATTAAGTTCTGCCAAATGCCATGGCATTTTCCAGGTGACATAACTAGTCTGGCAAAATGGCGGGTGTCTGCTGATGACACTACTTAGACTTAGCCCAACACTGTCACATCACAAAGTACAAGGTTTGTTGGCACTTTGCGCCAGCTACACCTTACATTAGGGGGGATCAGAGTGGGCAGTTTTCAGGCTTACATCCATTGTTTTTACCCTATTAGATAGTGATCTATTAGAGAGTATTTGGTGCCAGCTTAAGCCGACTTTTGCTAAGGTAGGCGACATTCAGATGCCACTAAGTGTAGGTGCCAGTTCTACCATCCACTCGCACTCCTTTCTATAACACACACCTGCATGTAGTGATTAATTAAAGCCATAGATGTGTTTATAAGATACTAATGCATGACTCTATGGTTTTTTTATTGACCTTAAATTGCCTCTAAAAAAAGTTATCAGTGAAAAACTTTCTTTCTATTTCAAAACCTCCCAAAGGTGTTTTATGGCTCAAGGAACAGTAGTTGCATGTTCTAACCATTGAAAATTGGCCACTTAGTAAGCATTACATAAGTGCTTTGGCAAAGTCCAGGTGGCTTGAAGGGGGCACCTGAGTGCCGTTCAGAGCTCTAAATATCTCTCACTTTCCTGATGACCACCCAGAGATGCCTGGGTGGTTCAAAGGAATGAAGCTTATTTGGAAGAGCGCAGTTTCACTGAGGAGGCCAATCTCCAGGCTGAATGCCCAGGATTCAAGTGCACTGACACCTGCTGCTGCTGCCATCGTATCGTGTCCTGTTCAACCAACCTGACTTCAAGGCACAGAAGCCAGCACTGTTTGAACTGGTAGAGTCCCATGGTATAAGGGCAACCCCTGGGGCTAGTGGAATATCACACTATGACCTGGCAGGTGGGTTTCAAAGATATATAAGCCTACAGGAAGCTACAGAGGAGGATGCATACCTGGCAGGTGGGAATCTGAAGAGAAAAGTCTAAGGACCCCACTGCCAACTACACTACTGGATATCAAACAAAGTCCCAAAGGTCAGCATGAGTGCTTGCAAGATCAACACGTGAGCACTTGCAAGATCAACATTTGAGTGCTTAAATAAGCACCCAAGATGTAGCTAGAAAAAGGAAGGATGAAATGACAAGAGGGAGGAGAATAGGAAGGTTATAGGGGAATGAAGATAAAAGGAGTCAAAATAATAGACAGAGAGAAGAGAGAGAGAATAGGGGTTCCCCTTACACATGGGCACATTCCTTTCTTTTATCCCAAATTTCATTGTGAGCTCAATTTTATTGAGCAGTGTTGGGGAGCATCAAAGTACAAGTATAGAACACTACCTCTAACTAGCAATGAGGCACAAATGGAGTGGAATGTCAGGCTATGGTAGGCCAATTTGTCACAGTTCATTTTCACATTTACATCCGAGCCAAACTATAACTCTGCTACATTTTGTTTCTCACACAATCCAATGGTAGTAAGATCCATGCATGCCTAAGGTTAAGGTTAAATTTGTTATTCAGATGATAGTGACAGTTGGTGCAGAATTCGACAGTTTTCATCCTCCCTTGGCTTTGCCCACCATCAATCATGGTTTCTGAAGTGGACTTGCTCTCTGAAAAATGCAGTCACAGTGTCGGCACTGAGGCTGAGGAACAGAACTTGGCATGGTCCACAAAGCGAGATGCTCACCCGCCTGAGTCAAGTTGATTGGCACCTCTTGCCCATTTTGACTTTACTCTATCTTCTTTCCTTCTTGGACCAGTCAGTGTTTCATCATTTATGAAGTTCATTTACTCATATTATAACCAGCTCCAATGTAGGAAATGTGAGTGTTGATGGACTTTCAACAAAGATAAACTTGGTAAGGGGAATGTAATGGTATGCTGGACCTGGTGTGTGAGATCAGTGGATTTTTGTTTCCATTGCATCTGATATCAGCCAGTTTAGGCTTGTACTTTGTGGGCTGTAAGTGGTGGAACGATCACAAATGATATACATTCAATGCCAAACAGAAACAGATATCTTATTTGAAATCTGCGAACATTGTCCTCAAATGCACTTCTCCCAACATCTGGGTACCAAGTCTAACCCTCATGTGGGGCATGGACTTGTCCACAATAAGGCCAGCTTCTACGCTTGTGGCTGAAGGGTTGTAGCATCTGGCAAGTGCAATTTCAATCTGACATTAGATTTTGTGACAGGCCTTCTGAAGGATATTCTGAGGAGCCAACCTTATGTCCGTTGATTCTGTTGGTCTATCTATGCAGGCGCATATAACTCCAGTGCATTCAGAAACTCACTCCAAAGCTACCCTGATCCATCTATGGCAGTGACATTGCTCCTGCAGCAAATTGGACACTAGATCATCACCCTCCCCCTCATCTCAGTCATCAACTGACACTTCACACCCTGCCACACCTATAGATCTCACACATCTGCACCCTTTATACTCTCCTACATCTATCGATCCATCTCAAATGTTGTTGGTAGAGGGGTATTGGAATTGCCATTTAAGTTTAGAAACAGACACTGATTCCAACTCTCCTTCTTCCTGGAGCTCCTTAGAAGAAACATGATCCCAAACCAACGATTACAATCACTCCTGCCCTCGTCAACTGTAAGAAGGTAGATTCTTACAGTAGGATATATGCTACTAATTAGGGTATATAAGTCACCAGAGTGGCTGATGGGTTGTATTATATAAGCCACCCACTAGGGGTGCCTGTAGGTAGTGGACAACTATACAGTTGTCCACAAGTAATTAGATAAGCAATCAGACTTACTTGTAACCACACAACTCGCAGACACCAATAAACTATTGGCACAGTCTGTCCAGTGTGAACACTAGGTTTCTTACACATTTTTGACTGCCAAAACTATTGGCAGCACTGCGATAAAAAAGATCAAACCGATCTTTTTACCCAAACCGATGAGTTTAACACTCGCTGGAATTCTTGGAAACAGTAAACAGACATTTACTGTTTATTCTTCTAAATCAATAGAAGAACACCACAGTGTGGCTGATAGATTGTAGATCTATGGTTTCGATAAGGAATCAAAGCCAAATGTCTAGATCCAGAGAGGATCCAGATATGTCTGGGGCCACAGCCAAGGGCCCAGACAGGAGAATTGAGCATGCCCACGACGTGGACAGGCAAACAGGAACACTGATGAGGATAGCTAGTCCTCGTATCACTATGACACCCGTAGCTTCCGACTCTAGGAGTCGAAAGCGAGTATTGGCGGATCTAAGAAGATCCACACCAGAGGAATCAGAAATGGATGATATATCGTCCGTTAAGAGAACTAAAAGAACTTCGACTAGGTCGAAGTTACGATTGTCTCTTGATGAGTCGAGAGAGCCGCCGACTAGCGACATGGACAATTCACTGGGGGTGCGAATGTCGCAGCTCCCACATGTCCAAGAACATCACAGATTGCAAAGTTCACCATCCCAAACAGGGACAATAGAGCAAGGGTCGGTGCACTGAGACGAAGAAACCCGGCAATACAAACATACAACCGGACACATTGCCTGGATGATTACAGCTCTCAAAGAGAGCTGTAAACACGTAGACACTACGTGTGAAGTGAGCCAGTGAGTGGCTGAGGCAGCTCGTGCAGTGGACGACGCTGCAAACCAACTCCAAACACTAGGAGATGGTATGGAACTGTTAATACAGTCCTTGGAGGAGGAAGTACAAGGACCTTTGCGAGAAAAGGCCCCCAAGCGTGGCAACAATCCCAATAGGGATCATGAAGTTGACCATGAAGCAGAGAAGGCTCGCAGGAGGCGAGACAGACAGAGGATGCCACATCCATCTGGTCTGAGCACTAGAAGTGGTCCTCGAGAACCTAGTGCCACGATAGAACAAGACAGTGTCAGTACGTGCTGGCATACTGAAGAGGAGATGAATCGCGAGCTAGAGGCTCGTGATAGAAAAAATATCCGCGAAGGAATTCACAGATCAAAAAAAACTTATGATGAGCAAGAAGTGCTCAAAGCAGTGACTCAACAGTCACTGCGGGAGATGATGAAGTCTGACGCTGATAGCGTGAGTACCACAACTAGCACTCACGTTAGTCTTGAATGTGAGTTCGATCACTGGGATAAGATCAAACATAAGGCAGCGCGATGAAAGCACCATGCACTAGAACTCCGTGCTAAATATGTGGATAAACTAGTCGAAGAGGCATAGACTGCCAGGATCAAAGGCAAGGCCTTTGATAAACTGATCGAGTCAGGGAGAGTGGCTCGATCCATCCTCAGTAGCAGTTATAGACTGAGGGATGCATTTTTAACAGCTGGCGAATGTCGACTGTTGTATCAGATTGACGAAGACATCGTCGATCCACCAGTGCAGCAGGATGTGATACTCACGTCCCCAGGCTGCACAAGCAGATACAAGTGATACCGTGTGTGGTATCACTAGCAGTCACGAATCCTGAATGGAGGATCCAGGAGGTAGGAGGAAATCTGCCTACATATGTAGATGGAGTCGCAAAGATGGTGCGAGCTGCCCTTGAGAAACACAAGGGCAGTGAGCCAGACAAATCCATGCTTGCCAAAGCCAGAGTAAAACTACCTCACCCAGCAGAATATGCTGGGAAAGCAGATCTCGAAGAATTCGAGAACTTTATCTCAGGGATCCTGAGATGGCTAGGCATGAATAGTCTATTGGGACCATCCAGCATGGAACTCCAATTAAACTATTTAGGCACTCGCCTCAAGGGCGAGGCATTGGAGTGGTACACTTGAAATATCGAGCGTCATGATCAAGTCGTAATCGACTGGACCCTGGAAAGTGCAATTGCTGGGTTACAACAGTGGTTCCTTCATGCACTCATGCACAGGCATGCGTTGAATAAGTTCGACACAATTGTGCAAGGGACCAGAACCGTTCAGGAATTACTGAATGATATTACGAAGTATGCAGCGTGGATGATACATCTGCCGGATGAGTATACAATCCCCAAATGGTTCGTAGGAGTGATTTGAGATGTGCTGCGTCATGAAGTCTTAAAATTAGGCTACACGACAGAATTCAGTTCAATAACTGAGTTATATGAAGCCACAAAGGCTGTAGAGGATGCGTCTCGATATGACATCGGGTTGTGTAAGACGGAGCCTAGCAGCGCTCACGCGCTGCAGGCAAAGCCAACTTCAACAACTAGTCGAAATCAGGCTGTGCCAAGCTCGTCTCGAGCTCCCAATACAGGAAGCTATTCTACTGCAAAGCAGACGATATATCATCTGCCGAACACTTGACCTCAAGTGGAAATGAGGCCAAGTGTACCCCAAACAGGGGTACAGACTATGCAGAGAGCTGGAGCTGGAGCTCCTGTCACTTCTCGTCCTTCACAAAAACCTTCTGGAGGTTCAGGGGGTCAAGGACGTAGCACAGAGATGACGTGCTACGAGTGTGGACAGGTTGGGCATATCAAGCTGAATTGCCCACAGTGGAAGAATAAACCATGCATAGCAGGTGCACGGCTGGAAGAAGTGGTTGAGCACTCCTTGAGTGCTCAAGAAGGGGAGGAGGAGCCACAAAGTGGCAAACTAGATGAGCAAATGGACGTCCAGGACAACCATGAGAACGAAATCAGCGAACTAGTCGCTGATTACCAGTCGGAGCTCACACCTTATCAATGGGATGACAACGACAATAGAACGCAAAGCTCATATTGAGCAGATGGAGTATGTCCACTAGGAGGATCGTATGAAGAAAGGCGGCGCAGACACCAACTACCACAATCAGTGGTGGTTTAAGTCGAAACAATGACTTCCGCATCCACACAGGAGTCGTGGATAGGACCATTGAGCCTGTCTATGATCATCGGTTCAGACCGCGGGATAAGATGCACCCCAAACGGGTGTGTATAGACAACCAAACAATCTCCGGGTATTGGGAGATTGGTGGAGTCAGAGCCCACTGTCTACTAGACAGCGGGTGTGAGGGAGTTATGCTCTCTCCAGATTTCATATGTGCTGTAGGCATTAAAACGTTCGAACTTGAAAGTCCAATTGGTCTACAGCTAGCATGTGTTGGCAGTAAGTCGACCATCAACTACAGAACACACACCAACATCCACTTTGGTGAGCATAATATCAAGGAATACTTCAATGTAGCGAACGTAGACTATTACAACGCAATACTAGGAACACCATTCCTATGTAAATTAGGGATATCCCTCAACTTTAGAGACGAGGGATGCATCCATATGGGAAAGGAAGTAATTTTGAACCACGCAAATGCTTGGGAAGAGCAGCTGGACTATAAAAACCTGGCTGAACGCAAGACTCGAATCGCAAGTCTTAAGCCCAAACTGGTGAGCCACAAACTGTGACTCACGAATCGCTCTTTGTCGCACATAGAGCCATCGATGAGCTTGCCAGATGGGAGGTGAGACAAGGGAAAATGGAAAGAAAACCAAAAAAACATTGACATTGGTCTACTCAACCAATGTACCAATGGGATTACCGAAGGATGTACTGGCACCAAGCAACTGTTATTGACAGTGGATGACTTTCCCAAACTAAGGGAAAGATGGGAGCTAGAGTACGCAGACCTCTTTGGAGGTGTGCCCTTAGAACTTCCTCCTTGGAGGGAGATCAACCACAAAATTAAGTTTGTAGATGAAACGAAACAGTTTCATTATTGGTTACTGAAGTGCCCAGAAGCACTTCAAAATGAACTGATCGACAAAGTCGACTGGTATACCACCACTGGGTTGGTGGGTATCAGCATCTGTATGTTCTGCAGCGCCAGCACTATGCATTTTAAAGAAAAACAGAAAGCTCAGAACAGCGATAGACCTATGTCTACGCAATGACAACATGGTGAAGGACATTATGCCCTTCCCAGACCAGGATATGATCTGGAATGATGTAGCTCATGCCATGTATCAATCCAAGCTTGACATGTCTGACACGTACGAACAAATATGCGTAGTCGAGGAGGATGTCGACAAGACAGCTTTTGCGACCATATTTGGTACACTCAAAAGCCGGGTTATGCAGGTTGGCAACTGTAATGCACCATCTACATTTCAACGTCTCATGACATTGATTTTTTGTAACCAAATTGGTCGATCAGTCCACGTATACTTGGGCGATATATTCATTTATTCAAGCTCTATAGAAGAGCACGAAAACCACCCTCGAAAGGTGTTTGATATTTTATGCAAGGCACATTTGTTCCTCTGCAGAAATCGATCCAAGATCGATTTGTATTCGCCTTGCATGGAATGCCTTGGTCACATAATAGATGACAAGGGCATACATGCCAATGTGGATAAAATGGAGAAGGTTGGAGGTTGGAGTGAGGCACATTTGTTTCTCAGTGCAAATTGATCCAAGATCGATTTGTATTCGCCTCACATGGAATGTCTTGGTCACATAATAGATGACAAGGGCATACATGCCAATGTGGATAAAATGGAGAAGGTTTGAGGTTGGAGAAGACCTTGAACATTTAACGATGTCTAACGATTTCTGGGACTCGTGCAGTATCTGGCACCATATATGCCAGATTTGATGGCGTATACAACTCCCTTATCAGGAAGTGCGTGCAACAATAGGACATTTCAATGGAAGCCCTTGATGGATAAGTGTTTTGAATCCATCAAAGCACTAGCATGTAAGGCTGCAATTTTGAAGCCTATAAATCACGCTAGTACAGAACCCATTTGGGTTGTGACCGACGGTTCCAAGTCTGTAGTCAGAGCAGTTTACGGACAAGGTCTGGACTGGATGACTTGTCATCCAGCAGGATTTCTCTTAAAGAAATTCAGTCCCATGCAACAGCATTACAAAATGCATGAGCATGAGATGATTGCTATCCTTGAAGCACTTATGAAGTGGGAGGATAAGCTGCTAGGTCAGCAGCTCACACTGGTGATGGATAACAAAGGTCTCAAATACTTTGAGACACAACAGCATCTGTCAGACAGACAGGTGCACTGGTGGGAATTTCTATCCAGATTCAACTATACCACGGTACATTTACCGGGGGTGGAGAACAAGGTAGCTGACTGTCTGTCACACTACTATGAGAATGACAAGCAGGGTGAAAGTCACCCAGCAGAAGAATATGTTGATGTGGATGCGTGGCTAGACCCGGAAGGAGAATTTCTCCCAATGGATAGATTCATAGAAATACGAATGGCCACAGCGTGATGGTCACAACGATTACAAGATGTGACAGCAGCATGTCATAGACGCACAGCAGATGCAACAAGCAGGGGAAGAACCTTCCACACAGGTGGAAGGTAATGAGGAGGACAATGTACTAGTTACAGCGTCGGGTGCAGACTCAGAGAGTCTATGTTCATGTATAGAACATGAGTTTGACCTAAAACGAGCCATAGCCAATGGCTATGGAACAGATCCAATACTCAAGAAAGTATTGGCAAATCCTGAGGCTCACCCTCGATTTGGGGTGAGAAACAGACTGGTTTGGACAAAGAACCAGTTCAATAAAGATGTAGTGTGTCTCCCCTGAGAAGTTTTTTCCAAGGGGAGGAGAATGGTTGAGATAATTATCAATCATGCACATAGAGTAGTTGGCCACTTTGGGCAATTCAAAACCGACAAGTACATCAGGCGATCATACTGGTGGTCAGGAATGGCAGCCGACATAGAGTCATTCTGTGGATCCTGTGCAGCCTGTCAGGCTGCAAAGAAGGACAATAGACGACCAGCAGGGTTATTGCATACCCTGCCGATACCTGATAGACCATGGCAGTCTATCAGAATGGACTTTGTTGGTCCATTGCCAGAATTGAAGGGTCACAACTATTTACTAGTTGTGATTGACAGACTCATGTCTATGGTGCATTTAGTGCCAACTACGATGAGAGTGACTGTGCGACAAGTCGCATGGTTATATCTCAAAGAGATAGTATGCTTGCATGGAGTACCTGAGTCAATCATATCGGATTGCAACTCCAAATTCACCTCCATATTCTGGAGGGAATTGCAGCGTATAATGGGCATGAAGCTGCTCATGTCCACAGCATTCCACCCACAGATGGATGGAGCAACAGAATGAGCAAATTGTTCTGTAGGGCAAATACTCCGCACGGTAGTGCAGAGTGATCAGAAGGATTGGGCCGAGAAATGCCCAATGGTAGAGTTCGCACTGAACAGCTCAGTCAGTGTGACCACAGGATATGCACCATTCGAATTGCACAGTGGATACTTGCCCCGTATCGGGCAGGTACTCTCAGTGGAGACTACATTCAGAGGAGTATGGCAGTTCGCAAGCATTGTGGAACCTCATTGATGCTCACGATGGAATCATTGCGAGCCAAGTACAGCAGACAGATACTGCTAATATCAGATGCCGTCAAGGAACGACGTACAAAGTTGGACAGCTAGTATATCTGTCTACAAAGAACCTGTCCTTACCTAAAGGACAGGCAAAGAAGTTAGTGCCCAATTATATTGGGCCATATCCAGTTATAGAAGTGGACAATTCCATTTCTACTGTGAAACTTGAGTTACCTCCAGAGCTCACGGCTAGGAGGATACTACCAAAGTTTCATGCGAGTCTAATCAGACCGCTAGTGTTGCCGTGGTCTGGCTTTAAGCTGGCTCTTAAGCTGTAGCCGGACTGTTGCTTTGGCTCAGCTTTCTTCCAGCTTGGGCTTCAGCTCGAGATTAGACCTCGATTTGAAGCTGGTGTGAGCCAGAAGAAAGCCACCATTGTGACAGCACCCACCACGCTGTGGTGGGTGCTGTCACCGTCGACTGTGGTGATGACTGCGGGCCCCGCAGTCCTGGTGCACCAGCGGTTGCTGAACTGACTCAGTTCAGCAATGACTCAGCCTTTATGGCTGCACTATGGTCTCGGCTTCTTTGGACAGGGCTTTAAGACCCTTTGATTTCAGCGCTTCATCCATTGCCAGTGCAGCCAGAGGTCAAGCGTTGGGAATGTTGGCTGGCGCCAACATTCCCAACGTTTGTGCTCTATGCCATCCATGTGGATGGCATAGAGCACAAGGCACTTGCAGTAATAACTGCAAGTGCCTTGCTGGTGCACCAGTGGTCGCCAAACCGACACATTGCTGCACCGTCGAGCATTGCTGGCAGCCAACGTTCCCAACACTGGTGCTCAGCTTCAGCTAGCCACAGCTAGCCGACTACTAGCCACAAGCTGGCTAGCCGAGCCACGGCAACACTACCTCTAGCTCACGATCCATCTCTTCCTCAGTATGCCGGTGCGTACTGATGCTATCTTGCTCTAGGGTAGCACTAGCTTCATGAGAAATGTTTCTGTTGCTCAGTCCAGATGGAGGTGGCATCCTCTGTCTGTCTTGTTTCTTGCGAGCCTTCTCAGCTTCATGGTTGACTTCACGATCCCTATTGGGATTGTTTCCAAGTTCGGGGGCCTTTTCATGTAAAGGTCCCCATACTTCCTCCTCCAGGGACTGTATTAACAGTTCCATACCATCTCCTAAGGTTTGGAGTTGGTTCACGGTGTCGTCCGCTGCATGAGCTGCCTCAGCTGCTCGTTGGCTTACTTCATGTGTGGTATCTATGTGTCTACGGCTCTCTTTGAGGGCCATAATCATCCAGGCAATATGTCTGGTTGTACACTCATATCGCTGGGTTTCTTCATCCTAGCATATTGATCCATGCTCTCCCGTCCCTGTTTGGGACGGAAAACTTTGCGATCTGTGATGTTCTTGAACATGCGGCAGCTGGGACATTCACACTCCCGGCGAATTGTCTGTGTCACTTGTCGGCACTTCTCTTGACTCATTGAGAGATGCTCGTAACTTTGAACTGGTCGAAGTTCTTTTAGTTTTCCTAACAGGTGATATCTCATCCATTTCTGATTCCTCCAGTGCAGATCTCCTTCGATCTGCTGCTACTCGCTTTCAACTCATGGAGTCGGAAGCTATGGGTGTCATAGTTCTATGAGGACTAGATATCCTCGTTGGCATTCCCATTAGCCTGTCCACATCGTGGGCAGGCTCGACTCTCCTGTCTGGGCCCTTGGCTGTGGCTCCAGACATATCTGGATCCTCTCCAGATCTAGATATTCAGCTTCGAGTTCTTATCGAAGTCATAGATCTCTGATCTATCAGCCCCACTGTGGTGTTCTTCTATTGATTTAGACGAATCAACAGTAAATGTCTGTTTACTGTTTCTGAGAATTCTGGCGAGTGTTAAACTCGTCAGTTTGGGTAAAAAACATCAGTTGATCTTTTCTGGTTTATCGCAGTGCTGCCAACTTGATTGGCAGTCAAAAAAGTGTAAAAATCTAACTTTTCACATGAAACAGACTGAGCCAATATCTTATATTGTCTGTGATTGTGTGGTTACAAGTAAAAGTATTCTGCTTGTCTAATTACTTGTGGACAACTGTATAGTTGTCCACTATCTACAAGTGCTCCTAGTGGGTGGCTTATATAATACAACCCATAAGTCACTCTGGTGACTTATATACCTTAGATAGTAGCATATATGCTACTATAAGAATATACATTCTTACACTCATTTCATTACCAAACACCAATAGTCAAATCCAGGCAGTGTCAGGCTCTGCCCAAGCTCCCAACACAGGGAGCCACCCAGCAACAAAGCAGGCAATGTATCATCTGCCTAATGCTTGACCTCAAGTGAGAATGAGGCTGAGTGTACCCCAAGCAGGTGTACACAGTACACAAAGAGCAGGAACAGGAGCTCCTGCCACTTCTTGCCCTTGTTTCTTTTGTGTATTACATACCACCCAAACTTTGATCTTACCCTGTCTTAAATTCAGTACACTTTATTCTACTACAATAGGGGATATCAGAGTGGCTGTTTCAGTGGCCATTTCATATGTTGTTTCTAAATGAGTGAAATGGCCCAAAATTTGAAACAGCTCCAGAGCTGTTTCAGTAAAATGCGCCATTTTGGTTTTCATTTCATGTGAGTTGGAGTACAAATGGCTATCCGGAGTTGTAATATTAGCCTGGCTAGCTACAGCACAACAGGCACACCCTGGCACACCTGTCTTACAGTCTTCTCAGTGCAGAGTGATGATCAGTTTGTGACTCGCTGATTGAGTGCTTGAATGGTCACAGCTTAATGAACTCACTCTTCACTTTGAATGGGATTCAGAGAATGATGACAAAACTTCTGAAGAAGGTGAGGATGAAGAATGTGAGACTGAAGTGAGAAGTGAAGCAGCACTCCTTGTGTTTGCTCAATGATGTTCCATTGGTTCAGATTCAACAGTATGTTTAACCATATTTCGTAACAGAGCCAAGCTAACTCTTTTAATAGATATGCCAATAGATCTGCATGCTTTATGGATGCTTATTCCAAAGGTTTGAGTGGTGTGCAAGCTGTATGGGCAAACCAAAAGTATCACGGACACTGTGTCTTACCTAATAATATCTCAGCAGAATTTGATAGCTCAAATCAAAAATAGAATATTGGGATAGAACTATTATAAATCTACAGGCCATAACTGACTGCCTGGCGCACTTTTGAAAATTAGCATCCAAATTGTTCAATTTGGCATGTCACATGATATAGGCGCTGGCTTACATCAGGGGTTGACTGCTATCTTAGCAGATGAAATGTCATTACCTAGGTACCTATTCTTCGTCTTTACCTCCATCTCATAGTTTGGGTGGTGGATTTCCTCCTCCTCCACTCATGCTCCAAGGTCCTGGTTTCAACATGTACATGTCAGGTCATGTGACACAAAGTTTCAGACCTTGGTTAGTCATGGTCCACCAGTCCACTGCTAACCCATGAAATCTGTGAGAATATTCAAGAACTGCCGAGCAACTGCCAGGACACATGGCAACTTTTCTTTGAAGTCCAACTAAAAGGGAGTGCAGAAACTAACTAGCAAAACAGCATGGAGAAATGGTTGCAAAAAGGGGTTATCAGAGTTAAAATGGTTTCTCAGGAGTTTCCAAAGTGTTTTTGGTTTGTGAAACGACATGCAAAACAGGACAGAAATGGCCTACTCTCACTGGGGGCATGAGCATATGTTTAGTGTAAAAAATGTGATAAAAATGCTTTTTCCTTACAGATTATTCATTCACTGTTCTGGTTGAAAAATCTCCCAAAAATGCTGCTTTTTTATCAAGTTTTAGGACCTGAAAATCTGGTACATACTTCACATTTCTAGGCATGGGAAATGTATGTAAAATGTGAGAAATAATGAATTTACTCATTGATTTCATGCCACAAAAATGCAAGGACAATCTTGGTTTTCATTGACATTTTCAACTGGATAAAAAAGCAGCATTTTTGGGAGATTTTTCAACCAGAACAGTGAATGAATAATCTGTAAGGAAAAAGCATTTTTATCACATTTTTTACACTAAACATATGCTCATGCCCCCAGTGTCAATCAAATCATCCTGATCACCCTTGCTCCCATTCTGACTTTGAATTCCACTCCTTTCCACTTTTCCACAAAGCATCATCCTCACTTGATATTCATTTATCCTCACATCTCCTCACTTCTGTATTGAACACATTCCAAATATTCTGTATTCTTCTGCTTAACAGCTAAGTCTTGACTCATCTGTCTTGTCATTAATCTCTGTACAGATTGCAGCAAGCTAACATTCCAAATTGTCAATAAATCTGAAATACCAGGGCAGGCACTAGAAATCCAAGAGGGTGCAACCCATAAGTTGAAGCCAATGCCTGTGTTGTCTCACCTCTAGTCTTGTTGGTACTCCAAGTTCTCTGACACTTCTGAACTCTCTGAGTATTCCAATATCTGACAATTCCAACTCAAGGAGGACTCATATCCAGCATCCTAACAGTGGGTACCTGCAAACACACAGGTTTTTGACCTGTGGATGCAGATGTTCATAAGCTCAAAATCTGCCCAGGTGCAGGTAGGCCTCTTAGAATGGAAAAACCTGCAGGTACAGGTACAGGTAACCTGTGGGTTGAACCATGTCATGTTTTATTTCTCTCCCTTCTTGGAATAATGAGTGATATGAATTCCTCCAAATTATTTTCTGATATTCCAACATACTCCAACCCAGTCATTGTTCCAACCCTTAACACTACCACAATGACTCATAAATATAAATATATTTATTCTAAATTTTTAAATGAGGAACATCTGTAATAGCTGTCAGTTTTTCACCTGCAGGTCCAGGTATCCAGCACTAAAATATCTGTGCAGATGCAGGTATGGTCTGCAGAATTTGAAATACCTGTGACATGGATGTCAGATGCATCCATGTCATGCCTTAGTTGATGCTGCGTGTGCTGGTGAGAGGGCAGATGTGATGTATAACACTGACTGTGGAATCTGGATGTTGTTGGCATAAGCTTGAGGGCACATGTTGTTAACTACTCTATTACATGTACAAATGAATCAGTTGTGGTTTGTTTGCTGTGGAGCAACACTGAGACACTCGGATGGTAGCCAAACTCTTGTTGATCATAATGGATACTGATCTGTTCAGTTCAGTTCATGGTTTAGTTCACAAGCTGGTTCATTGGCAGTTCAAGTGTTAAATATCAAAGATAAATGGATGCCTTTCTGTAAGAGATTTAGAGATTTAGAGCAGCTCTAAACTGTGTTGGAAAGCCCCATGCCGTTTGGTCAGGTGCAGCACTTGACATTTGAGACTCCAGACAAGTCAATCACCCTCTCTCTAAATCAAAATCTCAGAGGGACCCTTCCTAGATTTTGAGTCTTTAAATGTTGTCTCTGAATCCATTGGGAGGCAGCAGCCAAACTCACATCTGATCTCAGTAACCCAAAACAGATACACACTGATGTGCAACCACAAAGACAACACCACTTCTGCTGTGACAGTACATACATATACATGTTCTATTCCTCATCTCACCCCCAACCCCTAACTGCTAACCACAGAAATTAACTAACTACAGGATAGTCCCCTTCACACCTACTGACAGCTAACCAGAGGGGGGTCTGAACAGACCCAGTATTGGGCCAGCAACCACCTTCACTTACAAAGCCCTAATCAGCTTTGCTGTAAGGATTATAACCTCACCATACTTTTCTGCATCTCTTTCCTTTCCTTTCTTTATCTCTTTCCCCATACCAATTACCATATCTCTTTCTTATTCACATATTGTACTTCAATAACTAGAGGATCACATGATGATGAAGTTTTAAGGATTCCTTTTAGAAGAACTCTCACTGCTGCTTTCTACATATGAACCTATGAGACAATAGAGAAATTCTGAACCCATCTATTGGAACCATCTAGTGAGGGTGCACAAATTGACACCCTTTCATTTGCTGAGATTTATGTCCACAGGCTGTGGGTGCATAAAGGCCTCTACAATCCAGAGTGGTTTATAGCATGCACTTCAAAAGTTGCTTACAGTCAAGGGTTTAGAAAATATCTATATTCTAAATATAAAAGCTCTGCCAGGGACAACTTTAGAGTGCACTCTAAATCTAAATCCTTTATGGAAAAGGCATCCAATGTAAATTGTATTATTCTAATATATGTACATGTAGTCAACATGTAGTAGGTGGCCAAACAGCTATGTATGGCAGTGGCAGGGCCATAGGGGTAAGTGTGCGACTGTGAATGGTGGTGGGGCCATGGTGGTGAGGCCATGGTGGCATGGTGGGGTAGGGGCATGGTGCAGCAGCAGCATGGTTGGTGTGGTGGTGGTAGGGGCAGTGGCGAGTGGCGGCAGCAGTGGGTGGCAATGGGGGTCACCTGGAGGTGGATGGCGGTGGGGCCACGTGGATGGGGATGGCCACATGGATGTGGTAGGTGGCGGCAGAGGATGGTGGTGGGGGCACAAGTGTGGGTGTGGGGCAGGTGGCAAAGAGGGTGGCAGCGGTGGGGTGCACGTGTGCTAGTGGGTGGCAGTGGGAGCTGTGTGGATGTGGTCACCGTGTTTTAGGGTTGGGTATTTGTGTTTTGAATACATAAGACTCCTTAAGAGTATATGTAACCATCACTTGCACAAACATGTGTTCACAATGTACACCTACATTATGAATTTGGAAGGTTCAAATGCATCCAAGTGCCTTTGATTGTATTTGAGCCAGTCTGATAATCACAGCCCCTTGGAGCACATGAGTACATCATGTACTTGCAGCTTAGATTAGATCCAAATATCTACATATTGTAACATACATATGAGCTGTCTTACATATTAAATACATGACTGTATGCACAAAAACATCTGCTAATCATGACTCCAACTTGCTCACAAAAATGGGTCACCAAGTTGGTATAACCATACTTTGACTTAGAAACTTTCATTGAGGATTTAATCATAGGTAGTAGGATTAGTGAAACTCAATGCATCTGCTGCTCTGCTTAGTCATCAAGTGCTGGTGGAGGTATATAGTTTGCTGGAAACGTTGACAACTTTTCTTCCCCACCATCACCTTCCCCCTTTTGTTCTATTGCTCCATTACCACTGTTGCTGCTATTTACCTTCACTGTCCCCTCCCAATATATTGTGAGTGAATACTGAATGTCCTTCATTAAAATTCTTCTAACTGCAGCTCTAACAGATGCAGGGGTAGGCATCAGTGGTGGTCAAGGTAGAGATGGTGAGGAGCAGTGATGGTGGTGATCAGTGGTGGTGAGGTGTGGTGGCAGCAGTGAGGAATGGTGGTGGCAGTGAGGAATGGTGGTGGCAGTGAGGAATGGTGGCAGCAGTGAGGAGTGGTGGTAGAGGGGGATGATGATGCAGCAGCAGTGCGGGGTTGTGTGATAGATTATTAGGAAGCTTTTGTATGTACAATAGTCATTAAATCAATAGCACTCATTGCAAATCCAAATTTCTCATTCACCCAGATACAGTGGAACTTAGAAGGACATGCAGGGAGTCTCATGTTCAAGTGCATCATTGACCTGAATGCATGCAGATGTATTTATATTTGGACTAACTTAAGTGCTTGTACACATTCAAATGGGCCAGTAGCCTTCATATTCAATGCATAGACCTACATAATGTGCTTGGACTGTGAGTTTTTGGCCCCCTGTGTGCCACCTGAGTGTATTTGAATCTCAGATTAGCCGGAGCTTTCAGACCACAAGTGCACTACCTAGTCTCAAGCCCTGGGACCCACTCAAGCCCCAAATACCCAATCCCAAAACATGGTGGGTGGGTGGCAGTGGAGGATGGCAGTGGGGGCGCAAGTGCAGGTGTGGTGGCAGGTGGCCAGTGGTGGGGGGTGCGCATGCGCGTGTGGTCACAGTGGTGGTGGTGGTGATGGGTATGCATGCAGCAGCTGGGGTGTGTGTGCGCGTGGAATGGTGGGGACGCAGTGGTGGGGATGCTGGTGGTGTGGCGACATTGGCGGCAGTGGAGGGGGTGATGGTGGTGGTGGTGGCCCCTCTAGATGGTGGTGGTAATGTTGATATCGCCGGCGAGTGGGGGGAGCGCCGGTCATGCCAGTGTTATTTGGTTACTGGTACCTATTGCCCTTGGACCCCGATGCACGATGGTCCAGCCAAAGAACCATTGTGGTGGCCTCATGAGGGCTCACACTGGCTCACGGTGTCACGGAGGTGCCTACAGGATGCTCACGACATCTCGAGAGTTCAGGAGCACGTGGGTAAACCGTAAGGTGGCCATGGAGCAATTGTGGGCAACACTTAAGCAAACCTTGAGCAACCTGTGAACAGCCCATGAATGCCCACAGGCGCCAACGTGATATCCCATTCCAAATGGAGTAATATACATTGGCCAAATGTTTTATGATGATGATGCTCGTCATAGTCATGAAGATCCTGAGCATTTGGTCTTCATAATGAAAGTTGGATTGACTGCTGTACGACATATAGGCGTTATGGATGGCCCGAGAAGGGCAAGAGGATCTTTGTATAGAGAACAGACTGTCATGGCGGACTGGAAGGTCAAAAACATTTCAATATGGACATCATCATGACAAGCCCATGTCATTTACATCATCGGTGCACTCGCTCACGGGAGTCCTCGGAAACAAGATACCTAGAATGGACACTCCCTACCAATCACCAAACTTAAGGTAATCCTTCGACCTTCGGAGGACTGCTACTATCCTCAGGCTTGGATCTGCTGCCTAAATAATTCAAAAGAGTATCACCTCCTGGGCTATCTCGGATACTAGAAAGGCGAGTTAGTAATAACCCATGTACATGTGCTATTCTGGGGGAATAGCCTACCTGTGCACTATAGTTCCCTCGGGATCGTCGAACTGCAGCAAAAGGTTTAAGATTCTAGGCGAGATACGGTTCTCTGCAGTGATTTCAAAGGAATATGCTCACCAATTCTCCGATGTGTTCAAGAGCGACCCCAGAGGTCTCCGGCTGTAGTTAAGGTAAGAACTTGAGAGTATAAAGTTTCCTGGGTCACCCACCAATCCAACATAAACACAGGCGACCATGATTATAAGGCATATCGCAAACAATAAGAACTGTTTCACTCGGTTCAGGATATTGGTACTGATAGTATAGATCTCACCGTTCCGTATTTTATCTCCGTGAGGAGAATTGGCGTAATCTAACCAACACCTGTAATCCAGTCGCAGGACCGAAATAGACATGTAAAGCGTACCTTAGCGATGAGAAAGCTATAGAATCATCGTTGAAAAAGTATGTCCACTGGGAAGGACAAGTACTGACTTAAATAACCATTGTGTGGCAGCTGACAACGAGAGGGACAAAGACCGGGTCGAATTGGGTGGGATTTCTCCCTGAAATAGCATGAAGGTGAAGATATTTGATTAAATCATAGACGCTGACCGATAGAATCCTAAGGGGGTTCAGTGGTATGAAGTATAAATAAGGATGAACTCACCAAGGTACGGCCCCCCATCTTGGCGGATGTAGGTCAGGTCTGGATCACACTAAGTTTGTATCTAGAGCACCCACCCAAAGCTGTAGAATACCTATTAGAGTAAAATGGATTTCCTTGATTTTGCGAGATAATTGTGCTTACGCACCACGTAGAGATACACCTGTTGTTCTCCTCCGTCAATGGTGAATACAACTTCAAGTGACCAAACACACCATTACTATAGCCACGCTGCCCAACATAGTCTGTGAGTGTAGCTCTGTTCCAGTCTAAAGCAAGCCACTCACTAAGAGGCAGGTATCACTGTGGTCCCCGGGTGAACGGCCTGATAAATAGCAATATAGAAGAAACTAAAGGCCTGGCCTAAGCCGCTATACATAAGGCACTTTTTGCGTCCAGCTTGTTCGACCGCTACCATCAACGCTATGGCCGCAGCAGTAACCTGTATACCAGGGTCATATCCATCATCAGTTCTAAAAGCGCTGAAATTGTTGCTTCAAGCACCATAGCACTCACCTTGACAACGCCATACTAGACAGGCATGCAGTGAGGAAAAAAGCAGGGCAGCAACACAATTATAGACATACAATACCAGTAGCCAAGAGGCCTGAGGTCGTCCCTAGAAATTTATATTGGGGGCATGGCTCCGAAAGCGCAACCCTCGGAAGACGCACCCATGATACCCAGGTTTGAAAATATTTGAGGCGCGTAGTAATTAATCGAATTGGTCCCAGTCCATTGTTGCCCTAAAAGCCATGCACAGCATGTTAATGATATGAAGCGGATTAGAACACCTCATGTACTACCTACCCAGCATTAATAGAGACCCTAGAATCGATCGATAAAATATGATACGACCCGAAAACATGGTGCGAATCTGCGTTTCCGTGAGTGGATGCTGTTATGGAGTACACCTTAAACTAAATGAGAACAACACCTGTTCTCTAAACGTAGCCTTGGGCCTCCCGTCTAAATCCCGACGAATTTCATTGATTTGCTCTTGCAGAACAGGGTCTTCAGGATGAAGGTTGCGAAGCCTGGCTATCACCTTATAAGCTTCATCAAATCGCTGAAGATGTAGAATGTGTTATTGCGGGTCGCGATCGTAAGAATTTTATCTCTTGGTATATTCAAATGTAAACTTACACCATGTTCACACAGCCAGCGAGGTGACTCTTTTTGAAACAGCATGCCTAAAGCAAATAAACCCCCTAGAACATTTCATGATATCACAGCTGTTGTATCAAGTGTTTCATTTCATACCTGGGATAAGTTGACACCTTGACTTGATATTAACAAGATGTGAATGACGGTGGATGCTGATAAACCGCACCCAAAGCCCACTCGCCACATCTGAAGTATGTTCGTTGAAAAATAATAGGGAAGTAAAACGCCTCACAGCACACCATTGGATTAAGTTGCGGTTTGACGTGTAAGGACTGGTTCGGTGATTATGACGGGTTTAAGGGTAATAATAAGACTCTTACGGAGCCATAATTCACGAAGTATGACAGCATAATCCCCGCTGAAGCATTATGTAAGCACGAACTTCATTGAGCACGATAACAAGTTGGAAGATACGCACTGACATTAAACCACTGCATCATGCTTCGCAGAAGGAGTGCATTAACGAGAAAATCATTCATGCGAGTTTCCACCTGCTTACCCCGTCATTCTGCCTCTGATTTCTTTGGGACTTGATTCTGAAATATACGCAGGAACGATCTGAAGATTCAACCATGAGAAATGACCAAAAAAGCAGGAAGAATAGACGAACAGCTGAGTTCATGCCAACGCCCCAACCCCCAATAATTCGCCCCACGTAAAGCGGGGTCAAACTTGTTGAATTAATTCCAGAACACAACTGTATGATCGACCCAATAATGAAGATCGTAACTGAGATCATGAGGGCTGGTTTGCGACCAAGCCTTTCCGAGACATAGCCTCCACTCAGGGCCCCAAAAAAGCAGCCAGCTGAAAGATATAGGTTAAAAACAGGAGGTATTCTGAATACTTATCTTACCTTGAAGGACAGATACAATATTTCCATTGAGAGCTGCCAACTTATTACTACTCTGAACATTGTCTAAACCGAAAGAATGTTTAAAGGACTCCATCCTAGGTCAAATTTATTAGGGATATGAGAATCTTGGATAAGCTAATACTCACGACAGAATTCCACCAATAAGTCCAGTGTCCTAACGCATAAGATTAATAACAAAAGTTCTGGAACTGAAAGAGCAGAAATTAACCCAGCCGAAGAACATTCCACCTTCAGAATATGGATAACGTCAGTTTTAGAAAACACGAAAGAGGGGCTCTGAAACAAACCAAAAGCCGCAGAGACAGCCATAAAATAAATCATTCGATTTTGCACAAAATCATCTCTGGCTGCTCTAAAACGAAACCAAGCCTTTGAGGAGGGCGCTGAATCAGGGAATGAGCCTAAGGAGACAACATCTGAACGGCTGTCAGGATCTTTCGGTTCAGCCTGGTTGTTAGAGGTCATGTTGCGACTGAGAAAATAAACACCTCACATTGGCTTAAAGCTCTCTCATGGAGCGCTCATCCCTCTCCACATGACAGCTCATCGAGGTGGTAGCACCTACTGTCACGCCGTGGACGCGGATATCAGCAAAGAGTAGGTCACCGGTTCTGAGCGTCGCTAACTTCTGACCGCCATGTGGATACATAAAGATTAAGCCGGCCAGTGGTATGTCGGCCACGTCTATACCGTCCACGTGATTACAATAATGCCGAGGCAGTGATCATGCTGGCCTCCACTTTTCGTTATACGTCTCGTACTGCCCTGGGGTCTTCTTCATCAAGTTGTCTTGCTTCTTTATGCCGAATCTTAACAGGGAGAACATACAGCACTGACTCGAGCACCAATGGATCTTCACGTCCTCAAAGAGCCTATTTGTACGGTAAGCACCGAAGCTGCTTGTTGACTTTAAGGACGTTACTTATATACAATTAAACAAAACCAAGTTCCGTCCTCATCCACGCGCATGTTGGAGAAATCTATCACCGGGCAGGCTGATACATTAATTTACGATCTGGAGGACAGCGTGGCACCTTCACAGAAAGAGTCTGCCCGAGAAAATCTTGTTCGTTTTCTTGGGGTGTGAAACGATCCTTGAATTTTTTGCACAACAACTAACAAACTTGCAGGAAAGCTCTGATGATAACGAATTACCTCATTCAGAAAGAATTTCTGTCCGGATAAATGGTGTAGACACACCGTTTTTCCGTGATGATATCGCCGCAATTGTAGACTTTATTGTGTTTCTCTAACTATAAATTGCGCTGATTTTTTCTTTTCCCCAGGTAAAGGTCTCAAGGATTCAGACCCTCGTACTTCCTAAAGTTAACTCTATAGCTGACCTCGATTCAGTCTCTCAGACCATATCACAATGCTTGAGCTTACATCCAGCCAAGGATCAGATTAAATTGATTGCTTCAATCGAGAGCGCCAGATCTCTATGGTCCTTGGGAGAAATTGCTACATGGAAATCTGGGGAAGGTGTTGCTAGCATTTCTGCCTTGCTTGTACGTGTCTTTCTGACCCTCTCGTGGATAATTCTGACTGGGAGCGATGAAGTTTGCGGCTGAGGATTGTAAGTAACTATGATCGATGTTACCGACTTTCTCAACGCTGATGGTGAGATACTGAACATAGTTTGCGCGGACACATCTATTATTCGGACACAGTCCCGCCAAGAACTCCTCTATCCTAGATCCAAGATTGTACTTGCGGCAAAGGCGTTCCAACTACAAGCCATCGACATGGTGAATCGCAACTTATATTTCAAGATGATGGGTTTACCTGGTTATCTAGGTTTGTGTGAATTACAAAGACATGGATACCCTACGTGAAGAATGTGAGGAAGGACGACGCTTAGGCTTCAACGGCAAAGTTAAACCACTTGTCTTCACCTGTCTCCATTTGAAACTCTGAATAGGGATTATCTCTGCCACTAGCAAGCGATCCACCCAAATCAGGTCGAGCTTATTCAAAGCACTTTCGTTCCCACTGAAAAAGGTTGTGTATACCAGTTGCTTCTTAATTATACGAGAATTGCATGCTAATACAAGCATTCGCAGAAATCAAACGTGCTGTTACGATACTGCATCAGATGCGGCTTTCTCATGCGTCTTCTAAGGGAGCATTTGGCTTAGACTTGAGTGACGGCAAGGGTGGAAAAGAGATGATCGACGCTCCTATGCTAAAACAAGCCGAAAGCACAATTCGCGTAGCAAGGGCTGCTGGATTGGAAGTTCCGAGCGTTGCTTAGAACTCGTGGGACCGCTGTACATAATATTACTCTGGGATTAGTGTTGCCGCGGCGCAGTATGTATTGGCTCCGCACCAAGCCGAGTCGATGGAAGCCGGCTTGAAGCTGGCTAGGAGCTGAGCCGAGATAACCAACTCGGGTTTTGAGCCGTCAGCCGCTGCCTGAGCTGTCCTACGTCTCCCCCATTAAACTTTTAGGCGCCTTACCTGAGCTCAGCGTCGCTCAATGCTGGACGCGACAATAAATAGAAAAGAAAGAGCAAAAGAGTTTTATAAATATTACCTTCCAAAAAAATAAATGAGTGAGGATGAAGTTTTGTTTGACATGAGGGTGCTTCATGAAATTACAGGTACGAGCACTTCTGGCTATATCCATTAAGAAATCTATATGCAGTATGATTGTTGTAGTCTAATGGTTTAGGTAGTTTTATTATTTGCATTCGTTTGATTCTCACATTCAACAGTGATATTTTTGGTTTGTCACAGTCAAGCCGGGGAAGGTGTTTTAGTACATGTTCAGGAAGTGTATGAGAATAAAAGATTTAGGTGTCACTGTTCATGTATTTTCTTTATTTTTCAATTAGTTATGGTAAAAAAATCATATATGCATATATACCATACAACACTGCAAGAATATACTAATATTTGCCTTGTACTTACACTGTCCTTCCACATGCACATTAATATGTGTTTAGAAGAAATATATCTTGTGTTAATTTGTGATGAAGGCTGCCAACCCCTTCTGCTTCCTCCCCCTTCTAAGTTCTTCCTATCCTCTCAATAAACTCAAATTCTGAATTTCAGGTCTGGTCTTCCTGGGAAAAAATATATATTTGATTGTTGTATTTCAAAGTCTCAAAAGTCTGAAAATCAACGACTTAGAGATTTACAACTGACAGAGCTGCCAGTCAAAACGGATGGAGAGTTGTTAGGCAAGACACACAGGAAAATTAGGTAAGGCACCTAAAAGTTTAATGGGGGAGATGTAGGACAGCTCATTGCCTGAGCTTTAACTCTACAGGGCTTACAGTGTCTGTACTCTGGAGAAGAAGACCACAAATGTTGTCAGAAAAGGCAAGTACTGATGCATAGAAGGACACAGCACTTGATAACTTCAAGTAAAGACTTCTGAATGCCCAAATATTCCAAAAGATCTATTAAAATGTCCACCCATCATTGTCCATGACTTCATATATGAACCTCAACCTTTTATTTTGGAAAAACCCATTGAACTGGATTGGCTCATCCCAACATCCCCTTTGAAGTGGCCTATCCTTGGAGCACAGGACAGGGAAGGACAGCTCTGGGAAAGAAAAAACCAGCACCTTTGTCAATTAGGGGGGAATCAAGCAGACACCCCCAGCACCATTCCCAAGATGTGGGGGGGCCTGTCAATAGCTGAGGATGATGCAATGATGCATCAAGCTCAACAAACACACCTCCCAAATGTCCTCATGTGGCTCACATCCTCACCTACACACATCTGCAGTGATGAGGCTCTGCCTCATGAACCTACAGGCTTTTCAAAGACTCACATGAAGGCTGGGAAAGTGTGTTTGATAATGTAACTAGTTCATAGCAGACATTATAGACCTCAAACCTATATAATTGTTTTCATTTGACAATGAACTGAATACTTAATGTTTTCCCTGATTGCAAATGATTTAGATTGTAACTAATGTTCACTAGTGAATGGTTTACAGTGAGATTGACTAGTAGTATTCAATCTCATCATCCTCAATATGAAATGACTCATTGCCATACACATCATCCTTGACCTCATCCACAGCCTCTTCCTGCTTACCCACCATCATATAGATGTTGTCAAAGTCATTGTTGGTGTTGGGTGTGAATGTGGTAAACCCACAATCCTGCCATTCATTCTCCATACAGCTCAATCTTGTTCCCCTCACACTTCCAGCTATTGATAAAAGACAATGGCTATTGCGAATGAACTTCAGTTATTGCGACTAGCAATACTACATAACTACAAGGTTATTTACCTATTGTGAATGACTAGTAAAATCATTAGCTATGAGTCAATGATAAAGAAAGAAAGAAACATACACTTCAGTTATTGTGACTAGCAATACTGAAATGTCTACTGTTACATTGTAGATACTTAAAGAAAAATGAACATATTAAAGTGAGACATCGTTCATACTCCATTTGGTCCTCACTTCAAACTCCTCTCCGATAACGGTGATGACTTGTGATGCTTGCTATTCCAACACTCCCCTTCAAGCTGAACAAAGTCCGAGTTCATCGACGAACTGTTCCACCTTTGCACGCAGCAATGCTTTCATCAAGATGTCTGCAGTCATGAGCTTGGTAAGGCAATAAACAAGCTTGATAATGCCATTCTCTGTAACCTCACGAATGAAGTGAAAACACATGTCAATGTGTTTGGTATGCACATGGAACTGGCTGTCTCTGGAAAGGGCAATGGCGGATTGGTTGTTGCAGAAAAGAGTAGTGGGATTAACAAGTGGTCTTGCGATTTTAGCCAGAAACGCCCTGATCCAAATGGCTTCTTTAGTAGTATGCACAACAGCAATATACTCGGCTTCGGTCATTGATAGCGTGATGAGGGGCTGTTTCTTCAAGCTCCAAGAGACAGCACCACCCTCAATACGAAAAACGTATCCTGAGATAGAGTGTCAATGTTCTTGAGATGCGTGGTCAATGTCTGTCCAAGTGTCAAAGCTCTTCACTCCTCCCCCATAGGTTAATTCCAACTCTTTTGTTGCCTTCAAATACCTCATCAACCTCTTTATGGCTTCCCAGTGGATTCTTCCCAGATTCTGCATAAACTGTGTGAGTGTCAAAGTCGCAAATGATATGTCAGGTTGAGTACCTCCAGCTGCATAAATTAACGAGCCGATAGCCTCTTTGTATGGAACAGCTGCCATGTTTTGCAGTTGGCTGGGTGTCGATGGACTTTGGCTGACTGACAAGTTCAGTCCAGGTTCCATAGGTGTTGAGATTCCTTTCACATCTTGCAGGTTGAAGCATGACATGGTAGTGTCGATATAGGCCTTTTGGGATAAGGTTATGGTGCATGCATTTCTGTTGCATTTAATCTTGATGCTGAGGAGCCAATGCAATTCACCTAGGTCCGGCATTTTGAATTTAGATCTCAATTCGTTCTTCATGGCTACCATCAATGTCTTTGAGGTTGTTGCAATGGTCAAGTCATCTACGGCCATCACTATTATCACAAAATCTTCACCAACGTACTTCAGGAATATGCAATGTTCGACTTGGCATTGTGTATACCCAAGACGTAGGAAAACTTCGCTGATGTGTTCATACCAGTGCCGTCCTGCTTGTTGAAGTCCATATATGGCTTTTTTCAAGAGACAAACATGTTGTTCATTCCCTGGAGTGACAAAACCAGGTGGCTGCATCATGTAGATCTCTTCATCCAATTCGGTGTTGAGATAGGCATTTTTAACATCCATCTGTTCCAATTCCCAGTCATTACGAGTGGCAAGCGCCAGAACAATATGGTTTGAAGTGAGTTTGGCCACCGGTGTGAAAGTATCGTGATAATCAATGCCAGGTACCTGCGAAAACCCTTGGGCTACGAGTCTTGCTTTGTGCTTGATGACTTCGCCAGCTGCATTTTGTTTGCGCTTGAAAACCCAGTGTGACCCCACAACGTTTGCAGTTAAAGGATGATCAACAAGCACCCAGGTCTCGGCATTGGTGAGAGAGGCAAGTTCACTTTCCATTGCTGCTTGCCAGAGTGCAGCTTCAGGGCCAGCTAAAGCTTCTTCAGCTGTCCTGGGCTCATCTCCAACGCCAGTGAGTGCAGTTAGCGCCCAGTCAACAGAATCATCTGATCCTGCCACATCATCTCCCTCAACTTCTCCAGCTCCCAGACACATTGCTGTCACAGCAGACTCATTGTGTTCATCTACAGTAGTACAAACAGCCTCCATAGGTGCTGATTCAGCAACCCGCATACCCTTTGGGACCAAAGGCGCGGACTTAAAACCAGTAGTGGAGCCTTCGCCGGCCTTGAGGCTCTGCACATATGCAGAGTCCTTTCGAATGCGCTGGCTGCGACCCAGGGGTTCAGGTATGTCATCAAAACCCTTTAAGGTGTCGGCGCGGGCTGATTGAGTGGTGGAGTGTTGTTTAGCAGGGGCAGGGGCAACAGAGTCACTGCTCACATTTGGTCCGGTTGGAGTGCTTGGAGTAACAGATAGGATGGTAGAGGATTGGATTGCGCTGGGAGTGAGAGGGTTGGGAGCTGGACACTTGATATTTGTCCACTCCTCCTCAAGTGGCACACTCCCATTTATCAGTACATATTCCTCATCAAATTTAATGTTGCGTTCAACACTGACTGACCTCTTGTCAGGCCAGTAAATCCGTGATCCCTTACTCTCGCTGTCAAAACCAATCCATCTCCCCTCTTTCGCTCTTCCATCTAACTTCTTTCCTTCAGTACTGTGGACCCAGACTTTCGTGCCCCATTCCTGTAATTCCGAAAGATCTGGTTTCATTCTGGTGAGTGCTTCATAAGGTGTTTTCTTGTCTAGTGCCTTAGTGGAGGTTCGATTTTTTAGCCATACTGAGTGTTGAAGCACCTCCCCCCACAGGTTCTTTGGTAGACCGCTTGCATGAAGCATTGCTCGCACCTGTTCAAGTAGTGTGTGATTCAATCGTTCTGCAACGCCATTCTGCTCAGATGTGTCATGAATGGTAAGCTTTCGTACTGTGCCTTGAGCTGCAAGATGTGCGCTAAACCTATCACTGAGGTATTCTCCTCTGCAGTCAGAATGTAATGCTTGTATTGAGGCTCCGTATTGAGTCTTCAACCATGCTTCAAATATCAGATAAGCTTCGAAGGTGTTTCCTTTGTGCATGAGCAGGTGCGCAGATGTGTGCCTGGTCTTGTCATCAGTAAAGCTAACATAATATGCCTTGCTACCCATAGTCTTGATCTGGGATGGCCCCCACACGTTGGTATGAATTTCACCACCAATTGTATCTGATCTTGTGCCTTCTCTCTCACGAGGTATGTGCTTTCATGTCATCTTTGCATACTCACATGAATCACATGCTGTAGGTGTCTACTCGGATTCATCCAAGTCAATGCCAGTAATGAGCCCATCTTTAACAGGTTTTCTAGCAGCTTCTGGTGCAATATGCCCCATACAATGGTGCAAGTCTGTGATGGTAATACTACTTGTCACCGCATTGGCTTGTTGGTCTGAGTCTTTGCGTTCCACATGGTATAGACCATTTCTGTAGATAATATGCCCCGCCATATGTTTATCTTTGTCACAGATTGTGCAAGCACCACCTTTGAAAGTAGCTGAGTATCCAGCCTGATCAATGAGTCTGACAGATATCAATGTCATCCCAATGTCAGGTGCATATAACATGTCTTTGAGTGTAATGATGGTCTCTGATTTATTATTTGGAATTTTGACCTTCATGTTTCCACAACCAACAGCACGAAAGGTGAGCTTGTTAGCAGCATTGATAGGTTTCGGAATAATAGGCACGTAGTCTTCAAGTAGATGTTGGTAGGGCATCATGTGATGTGTAGCACCAGAATCGTAAAGTTCAAGAATGTGTCCTGCCGTTACAGGTTGGGTCATAGCAGCTGCAGCAAGGTTGATTGGTGTGAATGGAGCAATGCCCTCATCATCCACCATAGACCAATTGCTTGTAGTGTTGCTGTGTATATTGCAATCATCCTCATCATCACTGTTGCAAACTGTGATCAAGCTTGGCATTTCCTCACTGTTGCTACTGTTGGTAACTGTCAACAGTCCTGGCATGCTCTCATCATCGGAGGCTTCATTCAGGCTGTAAGTTCCATCTTCAAATAGCTCTTCAAGGAAACCATGAGATTCGGAATCCTGTATTATTGCTGACCAACAACCGTCTTCAACGGTTTTGGTAGCTGCATTGGCTGATTTGGTCTTGCTTTTGGTCTTTCTGGAACGTGGGCTTTGGCCTTCCTTTCCTCCGCCTTTGGACCAGCAGTTGGCTTTGATATGTCCCTTCTTGTGACAATTATAGCACTCGACATCTTTGGAATCTTTTCCCACATAGCTCTTCCCATGCTTGTTACCTCCAGCAGCACTCTATTGCTGCATCTCTGCCTTGACCACTACGTTTGGAATGTACTTTTCATTTTTCATAGTCATCAATGGCCTTGGCAATGAAATCATTGGGTTTATGTAAGAAATCTAGTGTTCACACTGGACAGACTGTGCCAATAGTTTATTGGTGTCTGTGGGTTGTGTGGTTACAAGTAAGTCTGATTGCTTATCTAAATACTTGTGGACAACTGTATAGTTGTCCACTATCTACAGGTGCCCCTAGTGGCTGGCTTATATAATACAACCCATAAGCCACTCTGGTGACTTATATACCCTAATTAGTAGCATATATGCTACTGTAAGAATCTACCTTCTTACATCCCCACAGACCAAACCTCAGGAAGGTTTGGGAGATTTTATGCTGATGGGAGATCAGCATATATGGGTGCAGGCGCATTCAATGACGACTGCATGGCTACTTCAATGGTGTTGTCATAGTAAATGGAGTCGGATGGATCAACTTTTATGTTCGTGTCATCTGCTGTAATAGCAGGTGCAGGTGGGGGAGCAGACAAGGTGGAAGGTTCCATCGTCAGCACGTCCGTATGTGCCTTCGAGCGGGGAGGCCCTCCACCACGTCCATTGAGTGACAAATCGTTGTCCGATGTTGATGGTTGTCCCCAACCACCTGGGGGATGAGGGGGCATGGGTATGTGAAGGCTGGTAAATGTCCGGCCTTCGCGAGCATCGAGGACCCTCTGTGCGGTCTTGTTATAGCAGACTTTGCTCTGCTTATGCATGAAGTAGGGCTCAATATTGATGAGAGCCCTACCGGGATCTACACCTGCATATGTGCCTAGCCATTGGGCTAGCTCATCAAGAGATGTACTCTCGTGAGGGCATTTCCATTTGTACGCCTCCTCAATGCTGGTAGACAACAGCATCAGGAGATCTTGCCGCCAGATTGAACCGGCAAGATCGGCCCACTGGCCATGGACTGTAAACAGGTCTGTTAACTTTTGTAGAAAGACCAGACTGTCTTTCTTTGGCTTAATTAACTTAAGCCATACCCATACATCAACATCCTCTAGATAGAGGGTGTTGTCGCCATTCCCGTGGATAGCGGGTGATACTCCCTCAGGGGAGTACTCTATCGTGCACAACACATCCCTGAGATTGGGAGGCATGTCATGTGCAATCTTGAACACTGGCATTTGAGTCGCTAATCGCTGCTTGTGGTCAGCATGCTTGATGATGGTGTGCTGCACGACATGGCAAATGTTGCGCGTGCAAGCGTAAGCTGCCCAACGAATTTTGGATTGTTGAGCTGGCAGGTGTTGAACCACTCTGTGGGTCGACAACTTGTTTGCACCGCTGTGGGATGCAGTGCTTTGCCCAAAGGGTGGGGTAAGAATCCCATCTGCGTTGCAGGTGGGTCGCTGATGGCGGGAGCAATACAAGTGTGCAGCGATGCCAGGTGGGGCACTGCCAGCATTCTCTGCTTAGATGCGGTCTTGCGGCCAGATCGAGTGGGTCCTACCGGTGAAGCACCGGTAGTTGGTGTAGACAGACTCACTGAGTCTGTCATTCAATCTGGCAGCAATGTCAGATCGATTATAGTCGGCACTGATGGCATCGACTTCATGGTGGATATTTTATCTGCCATTTTGCGATAAATCTGCCTCCCCTTATCGAGGGCAGCGCAAAGCATGTCGAGCTCTGCATTGAGCTCGCATACATCCTCCTTGTAGGAGGCTACCATGTCCTTAATAAAAGGATGTGCCATTTCGGTGAGTAATGGTGGCCAGCCACTTTTAATGCGTGTTCAATGTTGCACATTCGAGGGTCAATAAGCTGCAGTTTTGTGGCTTGCAGCAAGTCCTGCATGTACACGTTGCACTCCTGACAGGAGTCGCAATGGATGATTGCGATGGCATCCTTGACACCATGCACCATCCAGCTTTGCTCCTTTTGGAGCATAGCGAATTGCTCAGAGGCACTAGGGGGTGCCTCTGCTGAGTGAGGTATATGGGATGCTTCAGCATTCATGGGTAGTCTCGCTGATACACTTGCACTGGTGTGAGTGTGGGAGTGGATGGCAAAGAGCCTTTAAGCAGCGATAAAATCATCACTTAAATTCAAAGCACGCGCACCTGTAACGTCACGTGATAACTTCACGTGACAATGTCGTGTTGCATGAATCGCCAACATGAACTGGGTTGGTGTTGAGTCCTTTTATTAAGGACTCAACCGTCATCATTCTCGTGCTGATGAGGCATGATTAGGAAGCTCTTGTGGCTTCCTAACTCCCCTTAGCTCTAGATAAGCATCTAGCGCTTCTAACTCTCTGCATGCAGAGAGTGGTTCCCAGGTGACATGTCCTAATGTCCACCTTACTTGTAACTCCAGATTGGAGTTACTAGTCCAGTGATGAGCCAGAATCTCATCTACGAACCATTCTGGTTTGTCATCTTTCCCAAAGTCATACATATAATTTACATCACGATGAGGAAATTGTTTGTCGTCATTGGGTATATGTGGTCTGATTAGACTCGCATGAAACTCTGGTAGTATCCTCCTAGCCGTGAGCTCTGGAGGTAACTCAAGTTTCACAGTAGAAATGGAATTGTCCACTTCTATAACTGGATACGGCCCAATATAATTGGGCACTAACTTCTTTGCCCATCCTTTAGGTAAGGACAGGTTCTTTGTAGACAGATATACTAGCTGTCCAACTTCATACATCATTCCTTGACGGCATCTGATATTAGCAGTATCTGTCTACTGTACTTGGCTCGCAATGATTGCATCGTGAGCATCAATCAGGTTCCACAACACTTGCTAACTGCCATACTCCTCTGAATGTAGTATCCACTGGTATTACCTGCCCGATATGGGGCAAGTATCCACTGTTCAATTCAAACAGTGCGTATCCTGTGGTCACACTGACTGAGCTGTTCAGTGCGAACTCTACCATTGGGCATTTCTCAGCCCAATCCTTCTGATCACTCTGCACTACTGTGCGGAGTATTTGCCCTACAGAACAATTTGCTCATTCTGTTGCTCCATCCATCTGTGGGTGGAGTGCTGTGGACATGAGCAGCTTCGTGCCCATTATATGCTGCAATTCCCTCCAGAATATGGAGGTGAATTTGGAGTTGTGATCCAATATGATTGACTCAGGTACTCCATGCAAGCGTACTATCTCTTTGAGGTATAACCACGTGACTTGTTGCACAGTCACTCTCATTGTAGTTGGCACTAAATGCACCATAGACATGAGTCTGTCAATCATGACTAGTAAATAGTCATGACCCTTCGATTCTGGCAATGGACCAACAAAGTCCATTTTGATAGACTGCCATGGTCTATCAGGTATCAGCAGGGTATGCAATAACCCTGCTGGTCGTCTATTGTCCTTCTTTTCAGCCTGACAGGCTGCACAGGATCCACAGAATGACTCTATGTCAGCTGCCATTCCCAACCACCAGTATGATCACCTGATGTACTTGTTGGTTTTGAATTGCCCAAAGTGGCCAACTACTTTATGTGCATGATTGATAATTATCTTGACCATTCTCCTCCCCTTGGAAAAGACTTCCCGGGGAAGACACACAATGTCTTTATTGAACTGGTTCTTAATCCAATCCAGTCTGTTTCTCACCCCAAATCGAGGGTGAGCCTCAGGATTTGCCAATACTTTCTTGAGTATTGGATCTGTTCCATGGCCATTGGCTACAGCTTGTTTTAGGTCAAACTCAGGTTCTACATGTGAATGTAGACTCTCGGGTGGCACCCAATGCTGTAACTAGTACATCGTCCTCCTCATTACCTTCCACCTGTGTGGAAGGTTCTTCCCCTGCTTGTTTCATCTGCTGTGCGTCTATGACACGCTGCTCTTTCGCATCTTATAATCATTGCGACTGTTGCGCTGCAGCCATTCGTATTTCTACGAATCTATCCGTGGGAGAAATTCTCCTTCCGAGTCTAGCCGTGCATCTGCATCGATGCATTCTTCTGCTGGGTGACTTTCACCCTGCTTGTTGTTCTTGTAGTAGCGCGACAGACAGTCGGCTACCTTGTTCTCCACCCCCGGTACATGTACTGTGGTATAGTTGAATCTGGAGAGAAATTCCCACCAGCGCACCTGTCTGTCTGACAGATGCTGTTGTGTCTTGAAGTATTTGAGACCTTTGTTATCCGTCACCAGTGTGAACTGGCGACCTAGCAGCTTATCCTCCCACTTCATAAGTGTGTCAAGGATAGCAATTGTCTCGTGCTCATGCATTTTGTAATGCTGTTGCGTGGGACTGAATTTCTTTGAGAGAAATCCTGCTGGATGACAAGTCGTCCAGTCCAGACCTTATCTGTAAACTGCTCCGACTCCAGACTTGGAACTGTCGGTCACAACCCAAATGGGTTCTGTACTAGCGTGATTTATAGGCTTCAAAATTGGAGCCTTACATGCTAGTGCTTTGATGGATTCAAAACACTTATCCATCAAGGGTGTTCATTTAAACGTCCTATAGTTGTGCGCACTTCCTGATAAGGGAGTTGTATAGGCCGTCAAATCTGGCATATATGGTGCCAGATACTGCACGAGTCCCAGAAATCGTTGGACATCATTAAATGTTCGAGGTCTTTTCCAACCTCGAACCTTCTCCATTTTATCCACATTGGCATGTATGCCCTTGTCATCTATTATGTGACCAAGGCATTCCATGCAAGGCGAATACAAATTGATCTTGGATCGATTTCCACTGAGGAACAAATGTGCCTCACGTAAAATATCAAACACCTTTCGAAGGTGTTTTTCGTGCTCTTCTATAGAGCTTAAATACATGGATATATCATCCAAGTATACGTGGACTGATTGACCAATTTGGTTACAAAAAATCCACGTCATGAGACGTTGAAATGTAGACGGCACGTTACAGTCGCCAATCTGCATAACCCGGCTGTTGAATGTACTGAATATGGTTGCAAAAGCCGTCTTGTCGACATCCTCCTCGACTACGCATATTTGTTTGTACACATTGGACATGTCAAGCTTGGATCGATATGCAGCACAAGTTATGTCATGCCGGATTGTATCCTGGTCTGGGAAGGGCATAATGTCCTTCACCGTGTTGTCATTGCATAGACGTAGGTCTATCGCTGTTCTGAGCTTTCTGTTTTTCTTTGGAATGCATAGTGCTGGTGCTGCAGAACATACAGACGCTGATACCCACTAACCAGCAGTGGTATACTGGTCGACTTTGTCGATCAGTTCATTTCAAAGTGCTTCCGGGCACTTTGGTAACCAATAATGAAACTGTTTCGTTTCATCTACAAACTTAATTTTGTGGTTGATCTCCCTCCAAGGAGGAAGTTCTAACAGCACACCTCCAAAGAGGTCTGCATACTCTAGCTCCCATCTTTCCCTTAGTTTGGGAAAGTCATCCACTGTCAATAACGGTTGCTTGGTGCCAGTACATCCTTCAGTAATCCCATCGGTACATTGGTCGAGTAGACCAACATCAATGTTTCTTTGGTTTTCTTTCCATGTTCCCTGGTCTCACCTCCATCTGGTGAGCTGGTCGATGGCTCTACATGCAATGACAAGCCATTTGTGAGTCACAGTTTGTGGCTCACCAGTTTGGGCTTAAGACTCGCAATTCGAGTCTTGCATTCAGCCGGGTTTTTATAGTCCAGCTGCTCTTCCCAAGTATTTGCATGGTTCGGAATTACTTCCTTTCCCATATGGATGCATCCCTCGTCTCTAAAGTTGAGGGATATCCCTAATTTATGTAGGAATGGTGTTCCTAGTATTGTGTCGTAAGAGTCTACGTTCACTATATCGAAGTATTCCTTGATATTATGCTCACCAAAGTGGATGTTGGTGTGCGTTCCATAGTTGATGGTTGACTTACTGCCAACACATGCTAGCTGTAGACCAATTGGATGTTCGAGTTCGAACGTCTTAATGCCTACAGCACGTATGAAATCTGGAGAGAGCATAACTCCCTCACACTGGCTGTCTAGTAGACAGTGGGCTCTGACTCCACCAATCTCCCAATACCTGGAGATTGTTTGGTTGTCTATACGCACCTGTTTGGGGCACGTCTTATCCCATGGTCTGAACCGGTGGTCATAGACAGGCTCAATGGTCCTGTCTACGACTCCCATGTGGATGCGGAAGTCATTGTTTCGACTTAAACCACCACTGATTGTGGTAGTTGCTGTTCGCGCCGCCTTTCTTCATATGATCCTCCTAGTGGACGTACTCCGTCTGCTCAATATGAGCTTTGTGTTCTATTGTCGTCGTCATCCCATTGATAAGGTGTGAGCTCCGACTGGTAATCAGCGACTAGTTTGCTGATTTTGTTCTCATGGTCGTCCTGGACATCCATTCGCTCATCTAGTTTGCCACTTTGTGGCTCCTCCTCCCCTTCTTGAGCACTCCCTGAGTGCTCAACCACTTCTTCCAGCCGTGCACCTGCTATGCGTGGTTTATTCTTCCACTGTGGGCAATTCAGCTTGATATGCCCAACCTGTCCACACTTGTAGCACGTCATCTCTGTGCTACGTCCTTGACCCCCTGAACCTCCAGAAGGTTTTTGTGAAGGACGAGAAGTGACAGGAGCTCCAGCTCCAGCTCTCTGCATAGTCTGTACCCCTGTTTGGGGTACACTTGGCCTCATTTTCACTTGAGGTCAAGCGTTCGGCAGACGATATATCGTCTGCTTTGCGGTAGAATGACTTCCTGTATTGGGAGCTCGAGACGAGCTTGGCACAGCCTGATTTCGACTAGTTGTTGAAGTTGGCTTTGCCTGCAGCGTGTGAGCGCTGCTAGGCTCCATCTTACACAACCCGATGTCATATCGAGACGCATCCTCTACAGCCTTTGTGGCTTCATATAACTCAGTTATTGAACTGAATTCTGTCGTGTAGCCTAATTTTAAGACTTCATGACGCAGCACATCTCGAATCACTCCTACGAACCATTTGGGGATTGTATACTCATCCGGCAGATGTATCATCCACGCTGCATACTTCGTAATATCATTCAGTAATTCCTGAACGGTTCTGGTCCCTTGCACAATTGTGTCGAACTTATTCAACGCATGCCTGTGCATGAGTGCATGAAGGAACCACTGTTGTAACCCAGCAATTGCACTTTCCAGGGTCCAGTCGATTACGACTTGATCATGACGCTCGATATTTCAAGTGTACCACTCCAATGCCTCACCTTTGAGGTGAGTGCCCAAATAGTTCAATTGGAGTTCCGTGCTGGACGGCCCCAGTAGACTATTCATGCCTAGCCATCTCAGGATCCC
Organism: Ramaria rubella; assembly: GCA_015039355.1. Lineage (NCBI taxonomy): Eukaryota > Fungi > Basidiomycota > Agaricomycetes > Gomphales > Gomphaceae > Ramaria > Ramaria rubella. The sequence continues at coordinate 64,829 of MU134373.1, read as the reverse complement.
TGAGATAAAGTTCTCAAATTCTTCAAGATCTGCTTTCCCAGCATATTCTGCTGGGTGAGGTAGTTTTACTCTGGCTTTGGCAAGCACAGATTTGTCTGGCTCGCTGCCCTTGCGTTTCTCAAGGGCAGCTCGCACCATCTCTGCAACTCCATCTACATACATAAGCGGCTTTCCTCCTACTACCTCCTGGATCCTCCGTTCAGGATCCATGACAGCTAGTGATACTGCACGCGGTATCACTTGTATCTGCTTCTGCGGCTGGGGGACGTGAGTATTCACGTCCTGCTGCTGCACTGGTGGATCAATGATGTCTTCATCAATCTGATACAAGAGTTGACATTTGTCAGCTGTTAAAAATGCATCCCTCAGTCTATAACTGCTATTGAGGACGGATCAAGCCACTCTCACTGACTCGATCAGTTTATCGAAGTCCTCACCTTTGATCCTGGCAGTATATGCCTCTTCAACTAGTTTATTCGCATGTTTAGCATGGAGTTCTAGCACATGGTGCTTCCGTTGCGCTGCCTTATGTTCGATCCTATCCCAGTGATCGAACTCACGTTCAAGACTAACATGAGTGCTAGTCGTGGTACTGACACTATCAGCGTCAGACTTCATCATCTCCCACAGTGACTGTTGGGTCACTGCTTTGAGCACTTCTTGCTCATCATAAGTTTTTTTTGATCTGTGAATTCCTTCACAGATATTTTCTCTATCGCAAGCCTCTATCTCGCGATCCGTCTCCTCCTCAGTATGCCGGCGCATACTGACACTGTCTTGTTCTATCGTGGCACTAGGTTCTCGAGGACCACTTCTAGTGCTTGGACCAGATGGAGGTGGCATCCTCTGTCTGTCTCGCTTCCTGCGAGCCTTCTCTGCTTTGCAGTCAACTTCACGATCCCTATTGGGATTGTTGCCACACTCAGGGGCCTTTCCTCACAAAGGTCCTTGTACTTCCTCCTCCAGGGACTGTATTAACAGTTCCATACCATCTCCTAGTGTTTGGAGTTGGTTTGCAGTATCGTCTGCTGCATGAGCTTCCTCAGCTGCTCGCTGGCTCACTTCACACATAGTGTCTATGTGTTTACAGCTCTCTTTGGGAGCCGTAATCATCCAGGCAATGTGTCCGGTTGTATGTTCGTATCACCAGGTTTCTTCATCCCAGCATGCCAACCCTTGCTCTATCATCCCTGTTTGGGATGGTGAACTTTGCGATCTGCAATGTTCTTGGACATGTGGGAGCTGCGACATTTGCACCCCCAGCAAATTGTCCGTGCCGCTAGTCAGCGGCTCTCTCGACTCATCGAGAGACGATCATAACTTTGACCTAGTTGAAGTTCTTTTATTTCTCTTAACAGACGATATATAGTCCGTTTCTGATTCCTCCGGTGCGGATCTTCTTAGATCTGCCAATACTCACTTTTGACTCCTAGAGTTGGAAGCTACAGGTGTTGTAGTAATATGAGGACTAGCTATCCTTGTTGGCGTTCCTGTTCACTGTTCACCTGTCCAGGTCGTGGGCATGCTCAATTCTCCTGTCTGGGCCCTTGGCTGTGGCCCCAGACATATCTGGATCCTCTCTGGATCTAGACATTTGGCTTTGATTCCTTATTGAAACCATAGATCTACGATCTATCAGCCACACTGTGGCGTTCTTCTATTGATTTAGAAGAATACACAGTAAATGTCTGTTTACTGTTTCCAAGAATTCCAGCAAGTGTTAAACTTGTCAGTTTGGGTAAAAAGATCGGTTTGATCCTTTTTATCGCAGTGCTGCCAATAGTTTTGGCAGTCAAAAATGTGTAAGAAACCTAGTGTTCACACTGGACAGACTGTGCCAATAGTTTATTGGTGTCTGCGAGTTGTGTGGTTACAAGTAAGTCTGATTGCTTATCTAATTACTTGTGGACAACTCTACAGGCACCCCTAGTGGGTGGCTAATATAATACAACCCATAAGCCACTCTGGTGACTTATATACCCTAATTAGTAGCATATATCCTACTGTAAGAATCTACCTTCTTACAGTTTAAAAGGCTTCCCAAGATGCTGAGCGGTATCACTGATGATCTGAAGAGGTTGAGAATAAGATTTGGGAAGGGATGATAAGACTATTGTGGAGTAGTTTTTGTCGCTAGGCTTCACGCCTTATGTTCGAACATGAGGTTGAGTGATTCAAGATGCGCATGTATGTCATCATCTTCACTAGCAACCTCCTCCATCATTCGCCTTTGCAAGTCGACTTGGATCATGTGAGATTTGCCTTCAAATTCGTCACAGATGGCCTTCCAGGTTTCTGCAACCGTTTTGCAATGATGAACCTCCATCAACATGGAATCTCTGATGGTATTTCCAATTTGCGCACAAGCAACATTCTCGCTATGAGTCCACTTGTCAAGCCTGAGTGTATAGCCAGTGTATGCCTTCTTCTCATCATCAGTCCATGCTGATGTGTCAGATATACTGTAGGTTGGCTCAACAGGATGGAGGTTCGTTCCATCAAGGTGGCCTTCCAGAGAGCGGGCAGCAATGGACCATGTCATCTGAGTTTTATACGCAACCCAATTAGTGCCGTCAGAAGCCAATTTTGGCACTTTGAAAAGTGAGTCGTCTTTGGATGTGATGGCCATTGATTCAGACATTGAGCTCTCAGGGCCCATAACCTATTGATAAAAGACAATGGCTATTGTGAATGAACTTCAGTTATTGCGACTAGCAATACTACATAACTACAAGGTTATTTACCTATTGCAAATGACTAGTAAAATCATTAGCTATGAGTCAATGTGTGAAAGGCAGTAAATTCTCGCAGTAAAGTACTTGTTTTCAACTGGGCTAAAAGGCCACTATGCCAAGTTATTTGGGACAGTCTGCAAGCACTATTTAAGCAGCAACATATTACAGAGTCACCAACCGACGAAATGGTCTGTAACAGTACCCTCCCCTTAGTTACCGAGCCCTCAAGGGACCACAGCGTGACATTACAACTACAGGTTCCCCAGGCCTGCACTGTGGCTCACCCCCAAGTACCCTCATTGCTAATTAATGTAGCAGACCCCCATGGTCCTGACCACCATGTAAGCCAGAGTTCCTGGGGTCCCATCTGAGCTCCAATGACCTCCGCAAATCATTGCGCTCAGTGGGAATTGAACTTCTGACCTTGGCAACTTGGCATACTGTGAAAGGCAGTAAGTTCTCATAGTAAAGTACTTGTTTTCAACTGGGCTAAAAGGCCACTATGCCAAGTTATTTGGCACAGTCTGCGAGCACTATTTAAGCAGCAACATATTACAGAGTCACCAACTGACGAAACGGTCTGTAACACAATGATAAAGAAAGAAAGAAACATACACTTCAGTTATTGCGACTAGCAAGACTGAAGTGTCTGGGTGTGTAGGGGGCTAGGAGAGCCACTGGGGTGCACACAGGATGTACAGGGAGCTGAGATAAGGCTAGAAGGACAGCGGGGTTGTGCAGAGGGCAAAGAGGGTGGAGAGGTTGCGCTGAGGATGCAGAGAGGGCTGCAGTGGTGTGCAGAGGGTGCGGACAACACAGAGAGAGCCTGCGCATGACATAGAAGGTGGTGCCAGCAGCGTGTGGGGGTTGCTCGATGGCTGTGGATGCGTCCTGGGATGTTGGGGGGTCTAGGAATGCATGGGCGAGGCAGTGTGGATGGACATACAGTCACAGGCATGGTGGGTGTCATGGCATCGGCAGGCATGTTGGTGCTGTGGGTGTGTTGGTATGATGTAGGTGTGTGTGAATACGAGTGCAGGCAGAGTGGATGCAGGTTGGATGTCGGTGTGGATGCGGGCACAGGTGATGCCTGCCAGATGTCATTGATTGCGAGTGTGGGTGTGGGGGACGGGCATCGTTGATTGGCAATGGCTGTTGTAGTTGCAGGTGTTGATGCTTGGATTGAGCGTGGGCTTCTTTGTCACGCAAGAGTGGTGGGTTGAGCATGGTCACATGCATGCTCAAAATGTGGATCCACCTGAGGCCAGTAACCATGTGGCCTCAGGTGAGTTCTGGATGACATGTGGCCCAGAAGAACAGCATCTGATACCTTGTTCTCAAGCCTGGTCTCCATGCTCGAACAAGGAATCAGGATGACTTTCTTATAGGCGACATGTCAAATGCATGTCGCCTATAAGAATGTCATCCGAGAGTCACCTTGTTCTTGGGCATGGTCACATGTATGATCACATGACCAGGCTCGAGAACAAGGCCTCAGATGACATTCTTCTGGGCAACATGTCAAATGCATGCAGAAGAATGTAGATGGAGGAGAGTGGAGTGGACATATGACTGTTTCACCAATGATCAATCAAGTGACCATGGTCAAACAAAGAGGGTGACATGGCAACTTCATGTTACTGTGAAGAACATCATGTCAAGGCAGCTAAGCAGAAATAGACTCAGTCTTCATTACAAAGTACTGAGGAAAAGAGAAAAACTTCAAGTGCTCTGATCTTATGGGTTTTGGAAATGGGTGTATTACGTGGTGCCAAGGTTACTCCAAATAATGTTTGCTATTAGACGTTATATCTTGACACTCCCACTCAAACTTTGACAAAGGCCCATAGCATTCAAGAACTTCCAATGCTTCTCTCTGGGTAAGGCCTTGGTGAGGATGTCCACAACCATATCGTTTGTAGATATGAATCACATGTTAGCCTTTCCAGACACCACTACATCATCGCAAATGTAGTGATACTTCCGTTGGATGTGTTTGGTGTGCGCTCGGAACTGAGGGTCCCTAGACAAGATAATAGCCACTTGATTATCGCAGTTGATAACGGTAGGTTCCTTCTGTACATGTCCTATGTCTTCGAAGAATAAACACAACCACAACAGGTGTTGTCCAGCGTTGCTTAGGCCTATATACTCTGATTTGGTAGATGACAAGGCAACCATTGATTGACGTTTACTGGACCAAGAAATTTCCCCTTTTGATATGATGAACACAAACCCCGAAGTTGAGCGAGACATATCTGGATCTTTGCTCCAGTCTGAATCAGAATACCCATGGAAATCCATGTCTGGTGACATGTCCGACCCATCAAAGTTGAGTTCTAAGTTGAGTGTTCCTTTTATGTATCTTAACACTCGCTTTGCTAACTCCCAATGACATCCCTTTGGGTTTGCCATATATCTTCCAAGTATGCCAACCACATATGAAAGGTCTGCTCGAGTACATATCGCTGTGTACATTATGGATCCAACTATGGTGGTGTATGCAACAGTTGTGCTGTTTATGGACATTTCAGATTTGCATGTGTTGTTGTTGGTATCATCAGCTGTCATGTGTGTATGGCTTTCCATGGGCGTGCTTACTGGACTAACATTTGGATTGGACATTCTGCAGTGCTCCAGGACCTTCTGCAGATATTGCTGTTGTGACAAAGAAACCAATCTCCGTGACCTATCCCGTTTGACTTCCATTCCGAGAATCCAGGATAAAGGTCCCAAGTCACACATTTTGAATGCACCGGAAAGTATCAGTTTAATGTCTCTTGTGTACCCTTTTGAATTTGCAGCTAGGATTATGTCATCAACATATACAACCAAGAAACATATCTTTGACCCGTCTTTGATTACATATAGACATGTTTCTGCATTAAGTCTGTTGAAACTACTTGTTAGCTGTTAGGGATCCCTATAATGTAATTATAGTCTAAAGAGTCTGCCTATAGGGTTCCAAGTGTTTCTATCACTGTTACATTGTAGATACTTAAAGAAAAATGAACATATTAAAGTGAGACATCATTCATACTCCATTTGGTCCTCACTTCGAACTCCTCTCCAATAACAGTGATGACTCGTGATGCTTGCTATTCCAACACCAGCTGGCTGTGAAGTCCTTTCCTTTTTAATCATGTACTTGAGGGTCTGGAGTTGCTCCATGAGTTGTGGGGAGATGTGATTGCATCTAGACTCATGACCAGCCTCTTGACCAGCCTCTTGTGACTTTGTGGCAGGCTTACGTCATCAGAGAGACTGGGAGAACTGGTCTGGATTTACCATATGACCACATCTGGCATCTGTCAGCAACTATGCAAACAATACTACTACTAAGTTAGAATGAATCCAAAACGAACTATAAGTATCGTTAACATACCTCAGTCTCTTGTGTGAAAAGACTGAGGGAAAACTTCAGGCACTAAAATATTGCTGTTATATGTCTTCAGCCATGGGTGTATTATGTAATGACTCTTTTAGTCCATCCACTTTTGATGTCATTCTCTGACAGCATCATCCAAGCCCAGTGGTCAGTGATGATTGTGACAAAGCAGGCCTGGCGTGCTGGCCCTGCGCAGGCTGCTCATTGAGAACAACATCTCACAGTCAAACAACATTTGCTCGGCTTCAAATTACTCTCATAGTATAGGCAGATTTGAACTTAATAAACAGGGCTGCATATACAAGTCTATCGCACCATGCATTCCTGTGCTTTCATTATAAGTCTTCAGCCTGTCGAGAATGTGCATGGGAAACTAGGATGGGGCAGGCATTTGTAATCAAGTAGCATTTTTTACCTCCATTGCTCAAAGAGGTTTTATTGTCATCTCCAGCTATAGCCCTCCATAGCCCTGTTTGTTAAGTTCAAATCTGCCTATACTATGAGAGTAATTCCAATTCCCTGAGTTTACGAAGGTTAGAATCGGCATTTACCTGGACATTTCAGCTTTCAAAGAATCATGCACATTTTCCCACAATAATCCGGGTTTTTGCGCTTTTGTCCACAGATTACATAAGAAAACTGTGCAAGCGGACCACGAAACACATCTCCATTTGGGTTTTTGAAAAGTTTCGGGGTCCTGGTGGGGTCACCAGGGGAATGACCCAATGTCTGGACCTCCATTGTAGTCAGTTCTTGACACACTGGGGGCATGAGCAGATTTTTAGGGTAAAAAATGTGACAAAAATGCTTTTTCCTTACAGATTATTCATTCACTGTTCTGGTTGAAAAATCTCCTAACAATGCTGCTTTTTTATCAAATTTTAGAACCTGAAAATCTGGCACATATTTCACATTTCTAGGCATGGGAAATGGATGAAAAATGTGAGAAATAATGATTTCATTCATTGATTTCATGCATGCCACAAAAATGTAAGGACAATCTTGGTTTTCATTGACATTTTCAACAGAAAAGAACCAAAATGTATCTAAGATTTCATAGCAGAAAAAAGGTGAGAAAATTAGTAAAATATATGAGATTTTTCAAAACTATTAGCCAATGAATAATCCAACATTGTTCTTTAGTTTTGGCAAGGAAAAAACCTCATGGATAAATGTTTATCCAATGGATCATTCACCCATAGGCAATATATAACAAGTTTTCTGAATCAAAGGCAATGAAAAAGTCAGTGGATAAGAGTTTATCCCTTGGATAATCATTCTTCCATACGCAGAACATTTACCTCATATGGAAGAATGATTATTCAGGGGATAAACTCTTATCCACTGACTTTTTTTTTTCATTGCCTTTTTGATTCAGAAAACTTGTTATATATTGCCTATGGGTGAATGATCCATTGGATAAACATTTATTCATGAGGTTTTTTCCTTGCCAAAACTAAAGAACAATGTTGGATTATTCATTGGCTAATAGTTTTGAAAAATCTCATATATTTTATTAATTTTCTCACCTTTTTTCTGCTATGAAATCTTGGATACATTTTGGTTCTTTTCTGTTGAAAATGTCAATGAAAACCAAGATTGTCCTTACATTTTTGTGGCATGCATGAAATCAATGAATGAAATCATTATTTCTCACATTTTCCATCCATTTCCCATGCCTAGAAATGTGAAATATGTGCCAGATTTTCAGGTTCTAAAATTTGATAAAAAAGCAGCATTGTTAGGAGATTTTTCAACCAGAACAGTGAATGAATAATCTGTAAGGAAAAAGCATTTTTGTCACATTTTTTACCCTAAAAATCTGCTCATGCCCCCAGTGACAACCACTGACAGGAAGTACTCGGTCCAAGCTATAGGCTCCACCCATGCTCCTTCTTCAACTTTGTAAGTAAATTTTTTTTATTTGTGTTCACTTTGTTTTTTTTTGTTCATCTCCGGATTCTTAATGTATCCTGTCAGGATTATGGTCACATGACCACATTGCTGTCCACAAGTCGCCCATCTTACATACTTGCCACACTTTCAGTCCACCTTCTAGTTGTGTATTGTATGGAGTAATAGTACCCTCTCATTACCTGCTCAATGCTAGAGGTGTACAAGTACATCCAATATTGTTCATTTATATCTATGGTGGTGGACCATGGTACATACTACACAGTAAATACTATGTAGACAATGGACATGCCAAGATGTCTAACTTTCTACTATTGAAAATACAATGTTAAACTTGGTATTTAATGACTACAGTTTGAGAACATTTAAATAAATTACCAAGATCCTGACAGATGCTGTATCCAGGTCCCTCTGTGTGCTCCTGTACATGTGCTCATCTGGTCACCAATAACATTCTATTTGGGGACATCAAAATATGTGCTAGGACAGCAGTGGGGTTGCACAGCAGGTGTGGAGGGCATTGAGAGGGTGGCAGGGGTGCACAGAGAGGGGTGCACTGAGAGCACAGAGGGGGCATGAGAGGGTGGCAAGGGTGCTGGGTGTGCAGGAGGGGTTAGGAGGGTGGTGGGGGCATTGAGAGAGCAGTGGAGGCACTGAGAGGATGGCGGGGGTGCACAGAAGCGTGGGTGGGGTAGTGGGGGATAGGAGGGCAGCAAGGGCACTGAGAGGATGGCGGGGGGGCACAGAGGTGCAGATGGGGCAGAATGGGCGATAGGAGAGCGGTGGGATGGCAAAGAGGGCACAGAGGGTGCTGAGAGGGTGGTGGGGTGCACAGAGGTGCAGATGGGGGCTAGGAGGTCGGCAGGGGGCACAGATAGTAGTTGTACTTATATCTCTATTTTTTGTAACAGCTGCCTGAGTGTACATTAATGGTCCACAAAAGTCCACGACTTGGGAGGCTGACCTAATACTTGCCAAATCCAGAAACTCAGCTTCAACTCAGCTGTTGCCTTTCTTGTAACTCATAACCATTAATGTACACAATTCAGCAGTACTAGATGAGTAACCTGTGCTATGCACGGGCACCCCATTAGGCATTTGCTAGTTCTGAATATATTCAAAATTAAAATATTTCTACATGGCTACACATTTAAAATTACATTATTCCTGTGTCTTCAAACAGCCATTTTTTTTCAAGTTGTCCAAAGTCAATGTACTACTTATCTGAGTTAGGAATACAAATACTTACTCAAGTTGGATGGGCCAGAACATCCTTACAGCAGTTTGCATAAGTTAAGGTTCCAGCTGAACATTTGAGCCCAGGCCATTTTGGAAAGAGATTATTAGCTATGGCAATGAGTTTAGCAGATAATCAAAATGTGTATAGCAGATAATTATGGCGTAATTAGTGGCTGCGATACCAACTAAAAATACAAAGGTTTGGAGCTTATATTTTTTCTAGTTCCTTGCCAGACTCAGAGTGAGACAGATGAAATGAAACATGGTTCCAATTGTTTTCTTTCTTAGATAGTATTTTTGTCACTAATTATGCCATCATTATGTGCCATATATTTTTTGATTATCTGATACACTCATTACTGTAGCTACTAATCTTTACAAAATGTGCTCAGGGTCCCAATTTTGACTGGCACCTTAACTTATGCAAACTGCTGTGATATTTGTTGTCACAGCACCTTCATTGTCAAGTGACCAGTGCTACACATGGCACCTCATTATGACTTGAGTGGATTTCTATATTTGCCAATGCCTGTATTGTTATTACATGGTGAATATTACATGTCACATGGCCTTGCTAATGCTCAGCAGTTTTTTTGCATTGTTCTATCAAAAAGTCAGCAATATGTCCAATAATTTGCATCCCTGATTTTTTACACAGATTTTTCTGTTTGTGATTTTTGAATCAGACATGATTTTTTCAATTCAGATTTAGATTGTTCAAATCAGACTCTCTAATATTGCCTGATTTGGACTTGCATAGTCTAATTCAGAGTCAGATTATCCATTTGGATTGTTCAAGTTTGCTTGAATCAGATTAATTCAGGTTGTCCAGTTCATGTCAGAGTGTCAGATTCAGAATTGGATTGGCTGGTTCAGGGTTGGATCATTCAATTGAGCATGGGATCTTCCAGTTCAGAGTCAGAGTGGGTGGCCAGATGATATTGTTCAGAGTTGGATAGGCCGCTTTGGAATCATATTGGTCACATTGGAGTCAGATTGTCAGATTCAGAATCAGAGCAGATAGTTCAGTTGGATTGTCCAATTTCAGGTTGATTTAGAATCAGTTTGGCTGGATGTTGTCAGATTGTTTAAAAAACAGACTGTCTGATTCAGAATCTGATTGCCCAATCCAAAGTCAAATTGTTTGACTCAGAATCAGGCAATCCAATTTGGAATCACATTCATTGGTTTGGGTAACTTGGGAGTCTTGGATTATCCAGTTCACTGGATTATTTCATTCAGAATCAGACAGTCCAATTTAGACTCAGATTGGCCAGTTCAGAGTTGGCTTGTCTGGTTGCAGTCAGACTGACCAATTCAATCAGATTGGATGATTCAGAGTCAGATTAGAGTTACATATCCCAATTCAGAATCATATTGGCCACTTCAGAGTTGTATTGATGAAGTTGGAGTTAGATTATCCAAGAATTGGATTGTCCAGTTCTCTGATTGGTAGACTTGGAGTCAGATCATCTGCTTTGATATAAAATTGGCCCAGTCTGAGTTGCATTGTCCAATTTGGGTTACAGCTGGTTTGGAGTTAGATTGTCCAGTTCAGAATAACATTGGCTGGTCTGGAGTTGAATAATTTGTTCATTTGGGAGTTGGATTGTCTGATTTGGAATTTAATTGGCCAGTTTGTAATTGTCTGGTTCAGAATCAGATTGACAACTGGTTTGGTGTTGGATTGTCTGAGAGTTGGATAATCGGTCCAGTTTGGAGTAAGATTGTTCAATGTGGAATCAGAATTCTAAGTCTGATCATCTGACTTGCAGTCAGATTGTTTGATTCAGAATCAGACAGTCTGGCCTCAACCCTCAAATTTGCTGGTCCAGAGTTGGATTGGCTGATTTGAAGTCGCATTGTCCAGTTTGGAGTTAGATTGTCTGATTTAGACATAGGTTGGTGGATTCAGACTTGGCATTGGATTGGCTGATTCAGAATTGAAGTGGCCAGTTACGATTCCCTACAACATAGCGTAGCAGAGTTTGGAATTGTTCATATGCACCAGTACACCAAAATTTCAAAAAATTTCCATTTTCCTAGGAGGTGGCTCAGTTTTCACACGAATAGAAAATCTCATCCCACGGTTTCTTTTATTGTCCCACAGCTTCACTCTCAGCTAACTTTTTGTTAACTCTCAGCTACTTCACGTGGCAAAAAGGATGATTCCCTTATTAGGCAGTCAACCGGTTCATGGCATGGGAGGATCCATTCAAGGATTTTGTAGGGTCATAAGATTTTTTTAGTTCCATTAACACTCTGTCATGCTCTCTGCATGTTTATTGCATGGTTATTTAATTATACATGGCATGGTTAACATTTAAAATATGAACTCATAGCTTTGTATTATTCAGTCCTGTGAACCATTCCACAGCCACCCCATGACATGCTCTCACATGCAAACTTTGACTGGCAGACTCTTGGAGGCTTGTCCTCAGTGTGCATGCCATTTTTGACTGCAGCAGCAAACACCAACTTGTACAGTGAAGTTTCTGAGCAACAACTCTTGGACCAACTTGCATACACAGATAGGAACACACTAAGTCCAAGTCCTATAATGAAAATATGAAGATAGAAAGTACACCAATAGGATCAAGAAACAATGTCCTATAGACTTGTGATACAGGGTATCAACTAGGATTAATGATGACACTCACATAGAGGTACTAAATAGGCTTGGGTCTGATCGTAGGACTTGAATGGTAAGCATTTGCATGTATATAGGCAAAGTCAGACTTACTATGTGTTATGTATCAAACCTGACTCCCGAACCTGAACCTGTTTAATAGTATGTCTTCTCGTAAAATTAGATCACCTGGATAGTATCATATTGAAACATAGGAGGAAACATAGGAGTGGATTGAAAGCAACACGCAGAAGTCAGTAGCTTTATCAACAAGACATTGAGCGGGTAAAGCTTATCAAGGCAACCCAAATGGCTAAGGATCATGCCATAGTTTCCATGCAAAGCCTTGCAAAGATTATACATGAGGGAGGGATGAGTGCAGCGACTTTCAGCCCCATAACAAGAGAGCAACGATGCCAGCAACAAAGAGCCCGCGGGGATGAGACCTGCAACACCGGTCCACCAGTGGCTGATGTGGTCGCTCATGGCTGCGCTCAAAGTGTCAGAGCTGGCGCTGGAAGGTGCGGGGGTTGTGGTGGATGCACAGGAGCTGGAGGGTACAGGAAGCGGAGTCATGGTGCTGGGTGTGGGGACAGCAGAAGAAGTGTTGGATACAGTCCCACTGCTACTGCGTAGAATGGGTCTGATTCAGCAATGCTAGAGTGTTCGCTATAAGGTGGCACGGCACTGCTTGGGGTTGCAGCCGTGCTTGAGGCTCCGGTTGCAGAGGAGGTGGAAATACTGGTACCAACTAGAGAGTGGTTAGGTTATGCTGAATGAGCATAATAAAATACTCACCATCATTCTCCATAAAGGAGAAGGGGGCTGGGGTGGCAAAGATGTCATTGATATTACCAATATTCACAAACTGTATGGGGGCAGCAGGAAACTTGAAGGGCTCTGGTGTAAACTTGAATGGGACAGAACAGTAGTGGTTGTGGCAGCGGTGGGGACAGGATGGGGGCGAGGTAATGGTGGTGCCGTGGTGATGACAGGTGGCTCGTGACTCCGCAGAGGAGAGATGAGTTCCATGAACTAAAACCATGAAGGCGAAGGTAAGCTGAGCCTCATATAAGAAACGAAGGCGTAAGACTTACCAGTTATTTCCAAATACAGCATTGACGCGATGACAAGCATGATACTCGACAGCGCCTACTACACTACAAAAGATGCTCACTGCACACGTGCCTATCATCATCAGCTTTCGCCAGACCATCATCTGCTGTGCTACCTCCAGTCTGCCAGACACATCATCTCCACACTCATTCTATTTT